>ML787097.1:273054-308765 GCA_009831015.1 Picea engelmannii
ATGTCAAATCGACTTGGGAGCCGATCCATTAGTGGTTGGGAGGCCGACCAGTTTCATAAATGCGTCGTTTGGCAGGCGCGCGGGTTTTTCACCCCACAGCCGCGCATATGCGCTCCAAGTACGAAGATGTTGCGCGCGCGTGCGCGCGCGCCCCGTGGGTGCATAGCGCTTTGTAATTTTTTGGCCATTTTTCATAGTTTTGACCCTTTTGCTGTGCTGTGGAATTAATCCTTGTGCCATGAACGACTGTTTTTCTGTGCTTACGATGCGGAGATCTTGTCGCCCTGTGCGGACGAAATTTCAGTGATAACACCTGGTTTCATTTTGCTTAGTAGGGTTTGCTCATTAGATAGCTTTGCTTGAGTAGATTAGCCTTATATAGTTGCCTTCCTTAGTTAGACTATACTCCTACCAGCCTTCTACCTTTGGCATATATTTTTCTACAACTCTAAGTTTACTTACCCCGGGTTGAAAATTTAATTGAGGGTTTTTAGTGTGTTTTTAGTGCATCTATAGCACCCATCATTTTTGGCGTCGTTGTCAGGGAGTTGTCTCAAGGTAAGAAGTAATTAGGAATTAGATCATCCTTAGACTTTAGCATTAGTTTGGTGGCGGGGGAACTTTAAGACGAGAGGTAAGAACCTGTGCATCTGCTATAGCAGATTCCCCCAAACCCAATAGTAGTTTTTCTTTTTGTTTTTGTTTTCTTTCATGAATAGACCTAGGAATCAAATGGTATATTTTTCTTTTTCTTTTTGTTTTCTTTCATGAATAGTTCTAGAGACCCACAAGGTAGATACATTAAATCAAAATCATACCTTTCAACCAAGGTTCCTTCCGATCTCTTTGGGGGAAGGAACATTCCGCTTATAAAATCCGCAGACTGATACTGAAGACATAAGCTAGCTCAACTCAAAGAGCTAAAATAGTCTCTGAAGGGACTAATACAGGGAGCACTATAGAACAAGAAATTGAAGCATCAATGGTACTGGGACAAGAGGCAAGATCACTTGAGTCTTCCACAGAACCAAAAAATACAACCTTTTCTTTTACACCACCACCAGGGGACCCTAACTTTAAAGATAGCATAGACCCTAAATAGGTGAATCTTTTGTTTGGTAGTTCAGCCAATGTGATTATCTCTCAAATTGACACAAAAACTTTGGCACCAATAGTCTCAACCGTCTCAAGTAGAGTCCCAAACATCCAATCCATAGGAAGACCTTTCCATCAAAGGGAAACCTTTTTTTCTTCAAAGATAAAACCACCTAGGTACTCTCTTTTTGGAAATCAAGCCAATATGGATGATCAGGAAGACCATAACAATGTAAGAAATGGAGAGGAAGAAGAAACTGGAAACCAAACCGAAAATACCTTCGAGTTTCCAATTTTAGACACCACTATGAATGTCAACATGAAGAATATTCCTCTCTCAGCACTGCCTACCTTTTACAGTAAAAACAGTGAAGATCCAAACACCTTCCTATTTGAATTTGACATCTTGTGTAGGAGATACAATTGCATACAAGATGCCCAGAAATTAAAACTCTTTCCTGCCACCCTCAAAGGCTTTACACTAAGATGGTTCATGGGGTTGGGAGAATCCAATATTAGGTCTTGGGAATCCATGAAAGACATATTTCTCAAGAAGTACCAAGACTACTGCAAGACCAAAGAGTCTCGTAATGACATTTTTAAAATCCAACAATTAGAAGATGAGACCCTCGAAGATTATATGGAAATATTTGGTTATATCTCCCAGAAGTCAAAATACCATGACCTCCTAGAGGATGCAATTAGGGCTCTTTTCCTTAAGGGAATTTTAAAAGAATATTTAGAGATGCTTAACCTGATGGCATCAGGTGACATCTCTCATAAACCATTTGATGAAATATGTGAAATGTGTAAAAACTACTCGAGGAGTAGAGCCAAAACGGGAAAGAATGTTCGGGACCTTTACAATAGAAGCTTAAAACCAGTTAGTTCAGGTGGTATTACGAGAGTAGAGATAGGGAACCTTTTAGAAAAATTTAAGACTGACAGCTTAAGCACAATAGGTTCCTAGTTGGATACCCTTAAACTCAAAAAGAAACAGGAGGAGGAAAATGCAGCAATGATCATATATCGCCCAAGATGCAAGAGGAAGCATTCCTCAAGAGAATGCCCATTAGATAACATTTTGGTTTGTGGCTTCTGTACAGAAGACCATGTGACTGAAAAATGTCCATGATTTCTTGGTTTATTAGCCATCTATAGGAGTGGAGATCCAGGGGAGTCTTCTTATGCACCTAGGAGGCCATGACAATCTAGGAATCAACCCACATACCCGGATCTACAGTCTCAAGTTCCACTCTATTACCAACAACAACAGTGGAACTCACCAGGTTGGAAAAACTGGTCTACTCAGTACCAACATCCTTGGATTCAAGGATGGAGGGGAGGACACAACCAAGGAAACCCTCAATCTCCACCTATCCCTATGTCATACCATCCTTATCCTCAGTTCTCATCGAATAGTCTGCAACTTTTTCCAGGTTTTGTTCCACCACCTTTACCTCCTATTCCACAACAAAAACTGCTACAATTTCAAAATGCAGGCTCCCCGAAACCGACACTATTACCGGCACAGCCAGTGTCGAATCCTAATAACAAGCCCCCTCAACCTCTTAACAATGTTGAGATGCAGGCCTTCCTGGAAAATGTTATTACTCATGTTCCATTACAGGGAATTCAACTAAGATCGGGAAAAGTTATGGAGAGGCAGAAACCCTCAATAGTCATCCAGGAAGGAGAAGAAGAAGAAATCACCAAACAACCCACGGATGACACTAGGTGGGAAGATGTTATTATCCCGAAGAATCAAGAACCCAATCTTCCCCAAAATGAACCTTTACAAATTACAAAGGTCCCTCCTTATCCAGACCGATTGGTAATCGAGAAACCTACCACCCGACCGGAATTTTACATTTTGAATGAATTGAAAAATATTTGTGTCAAGATTCCCCTACTTCAATCCATTAAAGACATTCCAATCTATAGTAAGGTAGTCAAAGAATTGTGTATTAAGAATCCAAGTAGGAAGAAAAAGGACCCTCCTACAGTACATTTGGTAGGAGGACTTTCCGAGTACATATCAGAGCAGCCAAAACTAGAAAAATATGGGAATCCAGGAAACCCCGTAGTGACCATAAAAATTAATGAGGTCGCCATTGGAAACACTCTCATAGACCTAGGGGAAACCATCAATGTTATGACCGCTAGTACCTTGGAACAATTACAGTTACAACCTCTTCTTCGACCTACCCCAACCATTTTGGAATTAGCAGATAAAACTTGGGTTATACCTGAAGGGATTTTAGATGATGTCATGGTTACTTTATCCTCATGGGAGTACCCCGTAGATTTTCTTATCATTCATTCAAAGGATCCTACCAGAGGCCATCCCGTTATTTTGGGAAGACCTTGGCTAGCCACAACCAATGCATTTATTGGCTGTAGAGAAGGAGAAATGACCATCTCAAATGGTCTCTCTATCCAAAAGCTCACCATTTACCCTCCATCTCAAACTATTATGGAGAATCTATGGTGGCTTGAATGTCCATACAAGAACGAAGACTGGGAAGAACCCGTATTACCTAGTGACCATGCAAGGGCACTTCAGGAGCATACACCAGAAAATTTGCTAAACCAATTCATTTCTACTATCACATGTGTGGATTTTCCACAGTCTTTTCCCCAATTTGAGTACATGTTTGGGGAATAATTTCAATAACAATTAGACCCATCCATTTTTTCTTCAACATATTTTATTTTTGAAATAGATGAGTCTACCATGTCTTATACTATGCCCTACGAAATTAGTCCAGGGAAATTTTTACACATAAACTTCGGGCTAGACACAGACCAACAGAAACAGTTAGTAGATATCCTTAAAGAACAAACAGGAGCATTTGCCTGGGAATAAACTGACATGAAGGGTATACACCCTGACACATGCATCCATCACATATATACCCAGGGGGAAGTGACACCTATTAGGCAACCCCAAAGAAGGATGAACCCAACACTCAAAGACATAGTCAAGGAGGAGATTCAAAAGTTGTTAAATGTCGGATTTATCTATCCCATCTCTGATAGTAAGTGGGTATCCTTGCTTGTAGTGGTTCCAAATAAAGTGACAGGGAAATGGAGAATTTTTGTTGATTTCCGGGAACTTAACAAGGCCACTCTGAAAGACTACTTTCCTCTCCCTTTCATTGACCAGGTTCTAGATACCTTGTCTGGAAAGAAGTATTTATCCTTTCTAGGTGGGTACAGCGGGTACAATCAAATTCTTATAGCACCCGAGGACTAATACAAGACTACATTTACTTGTCCTTGGGGCACCTATTCCTATAGGGTCTTACCATTCGAATTGTGTAATGCTCATGCCACATTTCAACGAGCAATACTAGGGATATTTGTCGATATTATTCATGATTGTGTGGAGGTCTACATGGATGACTTCACAGTCTATGGAAACACTTACCAGGAAGCTTTAGACAACTTAGAAAAAGTCCTCATCAAATGCCAGGAAATGAACCTATCTCTGAGCCATGAAAAATGAAAAATGTTGTGAACTGAAGGAGTGGTTCTAGGAAATCATGTTTCATCTGAAGGGATAAAAGTTGATCCTGCAAAGATTGAGGTCATTATTAGACTTCCACCCCCCAAGACTCAGAAAGATGTGAGAATCTTTCTTGCACATGTTGGATATTACCGGCGGCTTATTGAAAATTTTACAAAGATTGTTGCACCTATGTTTGGATTATTAATAAAATATGTTGACTTTGGTTGGACTGAGCAGTGTCAAACTGCCTTTGAAACCCTGAAAGCTAAGCTGTATGTGGCACCAGTTCTTAGAGGGCCCAATTGGACTCTCCCATTTCATATATCCATTGATGCCTCTGACACAGCAATAGGAGGGGTATTAGGGTAGAAAGAAGACCAGCAGTCCTATGCCATTTATTTTGTAAGCAAGAACTTGTCCCCTGCTAAGTTAAACTACACAGTCACCGAGAAGGAATTCTTGGCAGTTGTTCATGATATTAACAAGTTTCATCATTACATTACAGGTTATGAAGTATTTGTACACACCAATCATTCTGCCACTAGGTTACTCATGAACAAACCTATAACTAATGGTCGAGTGACTAGGTGGCTCTTGTTATTGCAAGAATTTAATATCACTTTGCTTGACCGACCTGGAAAGGATAATGTAGTAGCTGAATTTATTTCCCACATAAAGAACGAGGATGATGATATCCCTGTAGATGATATTTTCCCATATCAACATCTTTTTTCCCTCTCTGTCAATACCCCATGGTTTGTGAATATGGAAAACTAGCTGGCTACTAGGAAGTTACCGTCTCATTTGTCACCTCATGAAAAGTGAAAAATTAGTACATGGAGTGCTAATTACTCTTGGGTTGGTCATGATATTTTTCGCACATGTCCTGATTTGATTATTCATAGATGTGTCCGAGAGGACGAGGTACCTGATATACTACGAAGTTGTCGTGATGGACCATGTGGTGGCCATTTTTCTGACAAACGTACAACATATAAGGTATTACATGCAGGTTACTATTGGATTAACATTTTCAAAGATGATGCCAAGTATGTGAGAAGTTGTGATAGTTTCCAAAGGATAGGAATACCTACCTCATCTGAAGAAATGCCTTTGCAGGCCCAAGTTATGATAGAACCCTTCGAAAAATGGGCCCTCGACTTTGTAGGACCAATTTCACCGATGTCTCGTAGGAAGAACTATATTTTGGTTTGTACGGACTATGTCACCAAATGGGTAGAGGAAAAATCCCTATTCAGGGCTACAGAGAAGTTTTTTTTCGAATTTATCTCTGAAGACATCTTTACCCGCTTCGGTTTCCCTCGTGAAATTGTTACCGACCAATGCACTCAATTTACTTCCAAGATGATGAAAGAGATAACAGAGAAATATGGGATTAAACACCGTAAATCTTCTCCATACCACCCGCAAGCCAATGGTTAGGTAGAATCCACAAACAAAGTTCTGGAAGCCATCTTGACCAAGACCATTCAATTACATCATCGGGATTGGGCTAATAGGCTCCCAGAAGCTTTGTGGGCATATCGGACTACCTGGAGAAATACCATTGGGCATACCCCTTATGAGATAGTGTACGGGAAACAAGTACTTTTACCTATAGAATTCCAAGTAAGGACCTTTCTTATTGTCGTAGAGTTAGGATTGAACTTGGATGAGGCTCAAAAGAAACAAGCCCTACAACTAAATGAGTTGGATGAAATCATACAAGATGCCATCCAACGGACGATATTAGTCCAAAACCAAAGGATCAAGTGGCATGAAAAGTTTATTAAGAAGAAGCACTTCCAGCCTGGTGACTGGGCCCTGTGGTTTGATTCTCGATTCAAAACCTTCAAAGGAAAACTTACCATTCGTTGGTTGGGCTATTACGAGGGAAACACTGTATATGACAATGGAGCTGTAAAAATTAAATTAATTGACGATGGACAAGTCTCTTTTGTGGTAAATGGTCACCGCCTTAAATTTTATCATAAGCCCATTTCCAGAGAGGATTTTCTACAGGTCATGTCAGCTGACAAGGCATTGGCCTTAGTAGATGGGGAATTTCCCCCTTGTTCTTGATTTTTTTTTTGAATTTCTTACTGTATATATGTAAATAGTTTTTGCATTTTGTTAATAAGGCAATTCTAGATATTTTTGTAAGTATTTATTTCACCAGGAGTACACATTTTCAAGGATCTTTCTTCAAAACATTGTTATACTTGAATTTTGTGTTTTCTAAAGCATCAAATGAATATTGACTTACTGTAATTAGCCATGTTTTTGCAAAAATTATCATTTTTAAGGAATTCTAAAGAAGTTTCTCTTGAAACTCTTCACCACTGTATAAGGAAGTGATACCATAACTATCAATCCTAGAGGTCTCTCGTACAGTTTTTCCAAGAAACCTGAGTAAGTGAGTCAAGTGTCTTTATCAAAGAGTAACAAGGAAGTCTAATTAGCGGTCAGTCATGGAAACATCACAATAACTACAAGGAAGAAAGTAAGTTGAGCCTAGAGATACCTTTATGTTCTTTCTCAATGGTACCATCCACTACACACTAAATAGCTTGATTATATCATATCTTTAGATAGACCACGTCCACTTAAGTACCCCTTACATCGGGAAAATCACTAAGTAATACAACGGAAATTCATCCTCTAACATAAATACCATCCCAATTGAAAAAAAAAAAAGTTGTTTTAGAGTTGTTCTCCCATCTTCTTGCATAAGCAATCTTATACTAAAATCTTAAAGGATGGAGGGCCAGTCTCTGAGGGTTTAAGAGGCTAACCCATCGGGATAATGAACAGGTATGTTGGCAGTGGATACCAGCCTGTGGTATGACTAGGTAAACCCGTCGGAGTACTGAACATGCTTGTTGGCAACGGGGCATTCTACCTAGTGAGGATGGTAATCTGAAAAAAATAATTCATAAATTTAAACTTGTCCTGATGTACGACATTACTTGCAGACAAAGTTGACATGGAGTATGTGTGGTTAAGCTAAGGTTAATGAATCTCATCAACTTGCCATTGGGAAATGACTCTAGGACTATCTTGAAACTCTCTTGCCTACCTCTTCTTATCTATATATAGGATCTATTATCCTATAGTTGGGGCCATCTTCTAACTGCCTCATCAAACCAAGCTGTGAAATTTTATCTTTACACTTGACATACTATAAATCTTCGACTATCAGGGGATACTGACTAGTTTCCTATACTTTTGATTGTGAGGTGTCACAATACTTAGGTGTGGGGGAGGGGTTCATGAGCTGACAAATGATCATTGCCTAGAGAAGTAGATTTTTGCAAGAATTATTTTGTATTATTTCTATGATACAAGTTATTACAGTGATAGTCATGTTATTTTTTGAAATGCTTAAACTCCTATGTGCTATAAATTACTGAACACATACTTAACAGACCACTCTTTATCGGTTTATCATTTCATTACAAACTGCATATTGAAGGTTTGAAAATACATGTTTTATGCTTGCTATAACCCGTTCATTGTAGGTTTTGACATTATATGTCATATGCAAGAATATTGCGTGAGCATGGAGCATCTTGCCTCTGCTCATTAACTATTGTGATTGTAAAAAACACTTTAAATTTGCAGGCTATCCATTATAAGAGGTGAAAATGCACTTAACATAGAGGTACCGGATGAAGTACCATATGAGGTACCAGATGAAGTGTTGTATGAGGTGCCGAATGAGGTGCCATGTGAATTGAATACCAGTAATTGTCCTAGATTCCAAGTAACTGGAATTCAATTCCATTTAATTATATTGGTTGTAGGCATTGATTAAAATATGCTTCATATGGTTATGATCAAATGTCCAAGTCAAAAGACTTGGACATTGATCTAGTTACGCACCAGTACATTGCTCCAAGTCGAGCTTTTGAATTTGAATTGTTCACACATGGCAGCCCGTGCGCACATTTGTGTAACTTACTCCACCTTAAGTGCATCCAAAAATCGGGCTGGGCACTCTATTATCTCATTTTCCCTTGCCATTTTCTCTGCCCTGCGTTAAGGAATCACACCCAACCTATGCCAATTCGTCCCCTGTTCAAATCGCACTCAAACCGTGCCCAATTTGTGCCATCTCTTGGCTTGTTCGTGCCCTTGCTTGGTGAATTCCACCTATGTCACAATGCCCAGGAGATACGAACCCTCCTCCTATGAAGACTTGTTTTCCATTCCCGAATTTGCATAGTGCAGAGAAGTGTTTATGCATGCAGGCTGGGGGGCATTTTTGTCTAGCTTGTAGGGCCACAATGACGACCTCTCTATGCAATTTGTAGTTGGTTTTGATGGTAAGACAACAAATGTAGGGTCTCTCATCTTCGAAGTCACAGAAGAGTCCATTGTTGCTACAACAAAGCTCCCAAGAATGGGAGATAGACGGTTCAAAAACCACCAATTGTCACGCTCAAGTTACAACATGGTGTTTAAGCCTAAATTCGAGAGAATTTCAGGAGAAAAAGGGTATGCTAAGGAGTGGATAAAGGCAGAATTGGTCAATCCCCTCATCGTCATCACAAGGTTAATTACATGTGAAGGTAGATACTCTACTTTCAAAACTTGTCATTTTAGATTGTTGGCTCATTTTCTGTTCAACAAACCCTTAAACCTCCCCTTCTATTTTCTCAAAATCTTGGAGAAGATGTCCTCTCGAGTGAGGAAAAATGTGACTAGCCCCCACAATAGTCTCTTCCACCACAGTTTGATCAAACTCCTTGTTCTTACCGAACTAGAGAAGCAGGGGGGAAATTGGGATGCCTTTATCTACCAATTTGCAAACCCCCACTTGACAGTTAAGACCGACAGAAAGCCCCTTAGCCTAAAAACTATCTCTCCATCCAAGCCTCACTTTCCAAGAACTCCAAACTCCTTTGCACAAACCCTCTCTTTTCTGGAACAATACCAAAATCTTGTTGACATCCCTACTTCTTCATCCGGTAAAAAGACCAAGAGAAAAGACCAAAAGAATCCTATTGTTGACCCCCCAATGACTTCACTCTCTCTTGATCCTACACCCAAGAAGCTCCAAGAGGTAATGCAACAAGACTTTCCCACCATTCCCACAAATAAGAGGGGAGCCAATCGATTTGGTAAGGGACCCTTTTGGGAGAGTACTTGTAACATAAGAATCAATCCTTATGCAAAACCTCCACCTGCTTTGGATCCCATCCAATTGTCCTCCAACCTTGAGAGCCCTCATAAGCAACTTAGGGAAGTTTATGTTGATGGATTAGAGCCACTAAGGAAAAAAAAATCAGAACCTACCTCACCTTACCGATATCCCATCGCTCCTACTTCACCCATGCCCATTTTAGATACTAAAACTGATAGATTTTCCACATCCCTCAAAGGATCTAAGCCTTCCACATAGATCATTGATTCTGTCCCAACCATAGAGCAACTACAAAAAGAAAATCATCACCTTATTCAATAGTTGGAAGAGAGGAAGACAGTAGATGTACACCTTCATCATGATAATGCAGTCCTTCAGGCAAAGGTCAAATCCCTTCAGGGATTGGTTGATGAAATGACTAAATCCAACCACAGCCTCATAGCACAATTAAAGAAACACAAGAGGCACAAGGCTAAGTCTACACAACAAGAAGGAGAGGCTTCCAAAGATGATCCTCCTCGGCAAGCCTAATAACGAGGGGTAACTTCTTTTTGTTTGTAGTGGGACCTGCAAAATCGTAAGTGTGGGGGTATTGTTGGGCCCGAGATATGATCACTTTCATGATGGTTATTATACATGTTTGCCACATGTACATATGCGTTTTTCATCTTTTAAAGGATCTTTTTGAAGAATTTCATGATAAAATGGTATGATCGCCATAAGGTATGTGTAATTCATGTTTAATAATTGAATCAAGTATAATTCATCATGTTTTATGATTTCTAAGAGCTAATTCACATTTTTTTGGTGTTACAAGGAAAAAACGCACTATGTTTCTAGTTCTGGCACTTGATCCGGCACTCGATCTGGCACTCATTCTGGCACTCGATCCGACACTCTATCCAACACTCTGTATTGCACAAAAATGGAAGGCGAGTTGGCAGTTATGGCATTGGCGGCCAAAGTTGGGAGAAGCGGGAACATGGGTTTTTTTTATCCTTGCCCCCTCCAACTACTGAGCTCCAGACAACTCAGTTTCAGTGTTCCAAAGAAGGTGATTATTGGCTTGCTCTGTTTTGTCAGTTAGGGCATCATTTATTGTAATTTTCCGAAATTAGAAGTAGTTAGACCCTCCTGTGGTCGCCCACTTGGGTTGTAAGCTTATAAATACTGCTAGGATGGTCATAAGAATGTTAAGCAGGTAGAAGAGCCATTAGATTAGAGACAAATTCGTTTTTCTCTGTTTTAGTATTTTACATTGACAAAATTGTGCCAGAACTGTGTTTTCAAGCTTTCATGGTGAATTTGCCTTGTTAAGTTCGTGGTGTGCTTGTAGGAGGTAGCCACGACTTGCTGGGAGGGCCACCAGCAATTTGGTGATTGTTCTTATGTTTGTTTATGCAATTCCTAATTTAATTACTCTTTCTTATTTCCTGTACATGTATATTTTTATTTAGTTAATTAATTTTCTCTAGCTTAATTGTCTTGCTTTTCTTTTGCAGGTTAGATGATGATATGTGTTAGCATGTATTGATTTTGTAGATTAGGAACATTCTTGCAAGTCTCTATACTAACCCTATGTACAATTAGAAAGTCTCCCTCTCTCTATACTAACCCCATGTGCATTTAGATGTTTGATTCTGCTTTCTTTTATGTTTTTATAGTCTAGTTTAAAAGAGATTTTTAATTAGATAGAACAGAGTTTTTAATTTGGGTTATCCTTTGACAAGGATTGATGGATGGATAGATTTAATTCTAGTTTTTAGTTACAGCTTGCTTACTTCAGTTTTATATATATTTCATTTAATTAGTTGTTGGTTAATATAGATTGTTAATTTACTTTTTAATATCAGTTTTTAATTTTTGTTTTTAGTCATTTCTTTATTGTAGTTTGAATGATTTGAGTAGACATAGCATAGTTTTCTTTTACACAATTTCCTTTCCTAGAATTAAAATGCAATTAAATTTCTTAGTTAAATAACGATGATCTCGTTATGTTGTTGATGGTTTATACATGAATATGCAGGGTATTTAACATTATTTTTATCATGGCTAAGTTTTCATTGGATTGTTTACTCCACACCTTTCATTTTTCCATTGAGATTAGTTATGAGCTTATATCATTGGAATTGTCCTTTGTTGTCAAGTGTCATTGAGATATCATCTGTCACCACCAAATACATTCACACAACCACCAACATTATATTTGAATTGTCATAAGTTAAAAGAATAGTTTTCCTGCTTTCATATATATAGTTTCTTGCTTTCATAGATTAGAATAAAGTTTTATTTGCTGTTGTAGGATAGATAGAATTTGCTTTGATATATTAGATAGTAGTTTGCTTATCATAGATTAAGAATTAGTGGTATCCTTTCTTGCTTTCAATAGAATAGATTTCCTTTCATGCATTGCATTGAGCATTTAGTCCATTTGCCTCTTAGATTTCCTTTCATGCATTAGAAATAGTTTTGCATTAAGCATTTAGTCCACTTGCCTCTTAGGCTAGATAGTTGTTCAATGAGAAGTTTTACTTTGATTGCTTGTAGTAGTTAGTTTCCTTTGATTACTTGTCTTTTGCTTTAGTAGGTTAGTTAGGTGCCTTTGTTTACTTGTCTTTTTCTTTAGCAGGTTAGTTAGGTGTTTTTGCTTACTTGTCTATTTGCTTTAATAGGTTAGATAGATGCTTTTTCTTACTTGCTTATTTATTTGCTTTCATAGGGTAGTTTCTCATTGAATGTAGGTTGGCAAGTTAAAATAGTTTGCTTTTGTCATTTTCTTATTATGCTTAGTAGTTTGCTTTTGCTTTTGTTAAACTAGTTTACTTTACATAGAGTTTTCATTTTCTTTCTTAGGAACTATCCATCAACCCTTGGCCCAAAAGTACTTAGGTTACCTGGTTTCATTTTGCTTAGTATGGTTTTCTCATTAGATATATTTTCTTGAGTAGATTAGTCTTAGATAGTTGCCTTCCTTAGTTAGACTATACTCCTACCAGCCTTCTACCTTTGGCATATATTTTGCTACAACTCTAAGTTTACTTACCCCGGGTTAACAATTTAATTGGGGGTTTTTAGTGTGTTTTTAGTGCATATATAACACCCATCAAAGACAAAGGATGAAGTTTTCAGCAAGTTTCAAGAATTCAAAGCATAGATAGAGAACCTCACAAACAAGAAATTTAAGACCTTAAGAACAGATAATGGAGGAGAATATACATCCAAGGAATTTGTTTCCTTTTTCAAATCGTTTCAAATCGGCAGGGGTTAGGAGGGAGCTAATTGTTCCTCATAATCCTCAACAAAATGGTGTAGCAGAAAGGAAGAACAGATCTATTGAAGAAACTGTGAAGGCACTATTGAATGATTAATGTTTATCTATGTATCTGTGGGGAGAAGCATCCATGGCAACAATATATGTTTAGAACAAAAGTCCTCACCACATATTGAAGGATATGACTCCATAATAAGCCTTCTCAAGAAATAAACCTAATGTGGAACACTTAAGAATCTTTGGATGCCCTATTTAATTTCACATCCCCAAGGACAAAAGGAAGAAATTAGAACCCTCAGGAAAGAAGGGCATATTCGTGGGATACAATGAATCATCCAAGGCCTATAGAATCTATATCCCGTAACAACATAAGGTTGAAGTCAGAAGAGACGTAACCTTCAATGAAAAGATGGATTTTAAGAAATCCATAGAAGAAACTATAGAAGAAGAAGAGTATGAAGAGTCTAATGAAGAAAGCACATGTCTTCCAGAAAGTAAGAATGAAGAAACAGAACAACTTGATCATTCGATGCAACCATGTGAAACTATTGAATCAGAAACTGTACCCAAAACCAAGAAATTTCCATCTTGGCTTGAATCTACCCTACAAGAAGCAGAAAGACTCAAAGCCCCAAGTGGCACCTTCAGAAAAAGAAAGAAGCCCGAGAGATTCTCTAGCTATGCAACATGTATGAAAAAGATTCTAAATGAAGAACCCACCACATTTGAAGAGGAAGCTCAGAAGAAACAATGGAAATAAGCCATGACAGAAGAACATCGGTCCATCATGAAAAATGATGTATGGGAAATTGTGCCTAGACTTAAAGAAAAATCAGTAGTAACTTCAAAATGGGTCTATAAGATCAAACATGCAGTAGACGAAAGCATGGACAAATATAAACCAAGGTTCGTAGCTAGAGGGTTCTCCCAAAAGGAGGGAGAAGACTATGACAAGACATTTTCTCATGTTGCCAGATATACTTCTATTAGAGCCATTATGTCTCTTGTTGCTTCCATGGGATGGAGTTTACATCAAATGGATGTAAAAACAACTTTCCTCAATGGAGCAATCGAAGAAGAATTATACATTGAACAACCTAAAGGATTTTAAGTACACTCCACAGACACTCATGTTTTCAGACTAAAGAAAGATTTATATGGACTCAAGCAAGCTCCAAGAGCATGGTATGCCAGAATAGACAGATACTTAATGAGACTTGGTTTCTCCAAGAGTCATGCAAATCCAAATATTTACTACAAAGTCGTGAACAATGCACCTGTGATTCTACTACTATATGTCGATGATTTATTCTTGACAAGTGAAGAGTCTCTCATCATCCAGTGTAAAAAGGAACTAGCTTCTGAGTTCAATATGAAATATCTTGGTCTCATGCACTATTACCTGGGACTAGAAGTATGGAAAAAGCGTAGTGAAGTATTCCTTGGACAAGGAAAGTATGCAGTTAAGATTATTCAGAAGTTTGGAATGATGGATTGGAAATCCATGGACACTCCTATGAACATAGATATAAGAAAAGTAAGAGACTCGGATTTTGATCTAGTAGATCCATCCCTATATCGGCAATTCATTGGGTCATTGATGTATTTAGTAAATACTTGACTAGATATTTGCTTTGTCGTAAACACACTAAGCCATTTCCATGTGGAACCCAGACATGAGCATTGGATAGATGCAAAGCATGTTCTAAGATATATTTGTGGGACACTAAACTATGGTTTGAGATATACCACATCCAGCGATATACAACTTCATGGATTCATAGATTCAGAGTGGGCAGGAAGTGCAAAAGATGGAAGGAGTACTTCATGGATGTGTTTCATCTTGGGCTCTGCTGTGATATCTTGGGGCAGCAAGAAACATAATTTTGTCGCACATAACACAACAGAAGAATAATATATCGAAGCATGTGATGCATGTACAAAAGAAGTATGTATGAAAAAGATGATTTCTGGATTATTCGATTAGGTTCCAGATTAGACCATAATATACTGTGACAATCAGAGTTGTATAAGGTTATCAGAACACCCAGTGTTTAAACACATTGATATCAAATACTACTTTATTTGAGATAAAGTTCAGGAAGAATAAGTGAACCTCCACTATATCCCCATAGATGAGCAGACAACATATATCTTGACAAAGCCTATGTCCAGAATCAAGTTTTCATACTTACGAGACAAGTTGGGGATCGTGGAAATAACTCCCTTCGCTGAAAGGGAATAAATAGCTCTCCAGGTTGGGAGGGAGCACTGATATATCATTGATTTATGGAAAGTCATTTTGCATCATGGAAAATGGTCCAGGATGGGCAGTTCCTTTCCAGTTCAAAAAGTGGTTTGAGATTTCTGACGGACAGACATTTTCTAGTTCAGAAAATGGTCCATATTAGACGGTCATTTTCGTAATGAAAATGGTTCGATAGATTGTTTATGTACCATAGACAGTGATTCCCCTTGTGGCCAGTGTGGGGGAATGGTCTAGGATGGTATTTCTACTTCAAAATCACTCTTAGTAGTGGTCAAGAAGAATGGTCTGCCTCGTCGGGCAGTCATTCTTTTGAAGTTCACAGTTGTGAGCAGTTTCGAAGAATGGTCCATTTTGGAGGTTGGTGCAGGATAGTCATTTCCTTAGGAAATGGTCCGGATAGTCATTCCCTAGGGAAGACTCATTCTCTCCAAGTTGCACTTTGTTTAGTGTTGGAGGAATGGCCCATTTAGGTGAATGGTCTAGGTTCAACAATCAGGGAAAGGAATTCCCTAGGGAAGACTCATTCTCTCCAGGTTGCACTTAGCTTAGTGCTGAAGGAATGGCCTAGATAGGTGAATGGTCCAGGATCAGAAATCAGGGATAGTTATTATTTCATGCTTGAGAAGAATAGTCCAGATAGCCCATGGTTGATGCTTTACTTTCTGAGGGCATATGCTCGTCCAGATATCACATATGTGAGTGGAAGAATGACCCAAATGACTCAGCTTATATCATGATATTGTTTTTCTGTGCAGGTTGATATCAGATGATATGATCGCTATGGAGATTGTATGTCTCTAGAAAGTAGGTGTATGCTATTGTGGTGGATATGTTCAACTGGTTGTGACTATGTGTCACTAATTGAGTAGTTTTGTACTACTATGGATAGACATTGTCATGTTCTATTAGATCACATTGTACTAATTGTCATGGAGATTATCCAGTTGGATAATAATGACGGTGCTCATGATTTGATCATGAGATAGCATGTGTGGCTATAATGATGCTACCTGTTGAATGTTTTGTTTGTTATCAAGACCATTACCTGTTATACCTCCCTAGCTAGGAGGGAGTGTTGATATTATGGTAGTTGCGGGAGGTATTAACCTCCATTTGTGACCTTTGACAAGATTAGAATATTCTGGAAGAAATAAAATATTTGGATATAACCCTAGAAGAGAAGCCGGATAAAGAAAATATTATATACTAAGTGTTTGGCACCCAGAAAGAGAAGTTGGCCCAGACAGTGTAGCAAAAGCAGTATAAACATAGGAGGTCAGTCTTCATTTTAGCCAGATTTCTCAGAATTGCAGAAATACACTTGTGTGCATTGCAGAAGTCCAATAGTGTGCAAGTCTGGGGAGCAGTCATTGCTGCAATTCTGAAATCTGGATTTTCATTTTTTCTGGGTTGGACTCTCTGATCAGTTTTGGTTATCTTTGCTTGGTGCATTAGCCTTGGTTGGCTATTGGTTTTCTACCAGAATTATTCTCTCTATCAAGGTCAAGGTGATCGAGGGTGGCATTAGTTCCTATGGTTGGGTGAAAATATTTCTATATTGTTTGTGGTTAAATGAGCACACCCACTTTACTAATAGAGGGATCCCAACAACAACTACAAAGCTCTTAGAATTCATGATATGGCATGTTGTTGAAGCCCAAGAAGAGAAGTGGAGCAGCCGATGGACTGTGTAACAGTAAAGGTGTATATTCCCTAGGTGGGACAGGCATGTGGGGAATGAGAGTTTATGAATGGTGGGCATAAGTAGGCTCCTTGGAGGGAATACTTCTTGTTTCATTGTGCAACTTTCCATAGTCTCAGCCTAGCCTAGGATTTCCTTTACCCTAGGTGGATTTTATTCCTAGCTCGAGGGTGACCCACCGCTGATAGCTTGGAGCAGCGTGGTCTAAGGCTGGGAGGTTCGTGGAAGGTCTGCACGTAGTTGGTGGTCTTCTCATAAAAAGATAAGTACCAATTATATATTAATTTTACATGTTGTGTTTAAGTATATGTCTGAAGTTTATCAGAATTGTTTGTGTTTATTGCATGTATGTGTTTATTGTCACTTCCACATGAATCTATGTATGAGACAAATGTCTATATCTGTTATGTATGAGAGATCTTTGGTGGTACTGGAAGCTTAGGAGGTATAACAGTTTGATAAACCATGGTAGACATGGTATTGGGCCTCAAAGTTAAATTTGGGTCGGTGGATCTATTCAGAAGAAGATAGATCCCCCACCACCATCAGATCTGGAGAAGGTGTACGGAGGTTAAGCACAAAAGTCTGGAACTAATCCGAATCGTCCATTTCCAGGGACACGTGTCCTCAAATTAAGAAATATTCAGAATTCGACAGTCTGGGGGTTGTGGGGTGTTCAACAGCAAAATCCTTAGAAGTCCCGAAGTGATTCTTAGTCGTATATCATTCAGGAGGAGGAGAACAGTTGGATTTATCATGTGGTTCAGTGGTTCAATGTTCGAGGAAATCCATTGGAGGTTGTGCAGTGAATAAACCGTTGAAGTCTCGAACCTACGGGAAGCAGTTTTTGACAGTCGGAAGTTCAGGATTTTTAAAAATATGTATATGTGAAGGAATCCTTGAAGTCCCAATTTTCTGAAGTGACGTGACATGACGACATCACCGGGGGTGACATGGACCTGTTCGATAGTTTGGTAGTTCGGCAGGTTTGAGAAATTGTCGATGATAAGAAATCCCTGAAGTCCTAAAGCATTGGATATGACATGGCATGATGATGTCACCTAGGGTGATGTGGAACTAACCCAAGTCTACCACGTGTCACTTATTTTTGTACTTTTGACAGGCCCTTAGTACCGATTGGGACCTAACACGTGTCACTCGAAGGTGGGGCCATGTGTCACCACCTTGATTGATGAAAGTTGTACTGCGTGGAACCCGAGAGGTTAAGAAGTTTGGAGTTCAGTTTTTGGAGGAAAGTTGTTGGAAGAACTTCCAGATCTCTGGATTCCCGAAGTCTCAAAGTTTCGAAGTCACAAAGAACCTAAGTGACATGGCTCAGTGACATCACCTAGGGTGACGTGGACACACAATATGCATGCCACATGTTAGTTTTTTTTGTGCTTTTAAAAGGTTGGTGTTTCCAGTTAGAACTTGACACATGTCACCCCTCAGATTGGGCCATGTGTCTGCCTCTTTGGATCTTCCACGTAGCACCCGGGTGTGCAGTACTAAGTGGACCCTAGGATTTTTTTTATTCGGCATTCAGAAAGAATGAAGTGTGAGGAAGGAGAAACCCCCAAAGCTTCGAAGAGTAGAGTAAATCCTCACCATTGATTGAGAGAGGACATATGGCATTAGATCTCATATTCCAAAGGATTCAAGGCATAAAAAATTGAGGTCGAGGACTTCCAGAGGCCCGAAGGTCAGATTCCATCTCGACTGTTGATAATAAAGGATGAAT
This sequence comes from Picea engelmannii, assembly GCA_009831015.1. Taxonomy (NCBI): domain Eukaryota; kingdom Viridiplantae; phylum Streptophyta; class Pinopsida; order Pinales; family Pinaceae; genus Picea; species Picea engelmannii. The sequence goes on from ML787097.1 coordinate 291,796, forward strand.
GGCACCAGATCCTATTGTCCAAAGAAGTGTTTCTCTAGAGGAATTGTGTTGCATATTGTTGTGAGTAGAGAAATCCTGAAGGTCAGAGTTAATATCGACCGTTGGTCGAGAGATGACACATGGAGGCAAGAGAGAGAATCTCCAGTGAGTTGGAACTTTGGGAGATTTGTAGTGAAGTGTTTTGGAAATCATCAAATCTCAGAGTCTTAGAGATCCTATCCACCATAGATCTAAAGAAGGAATGTGGACCGACGATCTGTATGTCCTTCTAGTATTTAGAGAATTGGCATTCGGGGGAAATGTATTGTAATGAAGGAAGATCCTCTGAAGCCCCAAAGTTTCGAAGTACCAGAGGCCCGAAGCATAGGATAAGCACCTAATTGTTAGCGCTTTGTCACATCCCGTCGTCACGTGAATTTGAGGGCCGAATAAAATGGGCTAGCACCCGAAATTTTTGTTTTAAGAATGGGAAAGGGCTTAGAGAAGGAGCTCGTGGGATTTTTAATTTCTACAGACCTACACCTAAAGAAGTAAGGAAGGCCTATAAACCTGAAGAAGGGATCCATCATGGATATAAGATCCAATTATACTCTGAGTTGGAAGAATCCATGTACAGGATTGCATCATTGAAAAGACAAATTGTTCAAGTATCCATAACTTCCTGCTCAAAACTCAGAATTGAGCATGGAAATGGGCATTGGAAAGGTATTGAACGGTAGAAGATAATTGTTCACCCATAAATTGGATTTGAATAGTCAACTTCTCAGTAAATTGACAAAAAAGAAGTCTGATATATTAATGAATCAGAATGGTTCATGTTTTCATGAAATTATTAAGAATAGTTAGCCTGACAAAGTTTTGTTGGATGCACATTTTTGCAGAATTAACAGTTGTCATATCAGAATCAGCACAGAGTGCAAAGTGATGGATGATACATAGATAGTCTACAGTTAAGAGGATGAAATCAAAGGGATGGATTTCCAGTTGGGTATGGAAGGAACCAAATCCAATGGACATGGAGGAGGAAAGGAGGAAGACATAAATTTGGATGAGACCCTCATAAAATTGCAGACAGGTGTCCAGAGCCAAAAGGTTGATAATGAAAGGCTTGTTAAAGACAAATAAAAGTAGGAAGATTTCAATATGAAGTTAATGAAAAGCCTGGACATAATTGAAAAGAAGTTGTATAAGGAGAGTGGCTCCAGCAAATTAGGAAGCCAAGTGACCCCTGAGGAAAAAGGAAGATCAAGGAGTGGTAGCAGACATCACCATCACTCCAAAAATCATTCCCATAGGAGAGAACATAGTAGCTCAATTCCATCCCATGTTAGGAAGCATCATAGGAGGTCTAGGGTGGATGAATTGAAAGGAGAAATGAATAAGATCAAACCTCCTACTTTTGAGGGAGAGCACAAGAAGGATGAAGATGTTGAGACATGGTTGCTAGGCATGAGGAAGTACTTCCAATTGCATAACTATTCTTCTCATGCAGGAGGAAGAATTGCTATCTATCAGTTGAAAGGAAAGGAATCCATGTGGCAGGATCATCTTGTGCAAGCACATCACCTCAAAGAGAAAAATGTGACTTGGAAGGAATTCAAGAATCATTTTGAGAAGAAATACCTTACTAGGAGTTATTATGACAAAAATATGAAAGAGTTCTTTGAACTCAAACTGGGAAGAATGACTATTGAAAAGTATGAAAGGATATTTTTAGAACTTTTGAAGTATGTCTTCTTCATCAAAGATGAAAGAGTTAATATCTAGATATACCTGAGTGGGTTTCCATCTTTCATCAGTGATAAGATTCAATATGATGATCCCAAGAATTTGGAGGAAACCATAAGGAGAGACAAATGATTATATGATCATCAAAAAGGAAATTGTACTTTCCAGAAGGCTTGGGAGGACAATAAGAAGTTTAAGAGGGAACATAGGCAGAAGGGGAACAAGCTACCCTTTTTTAGAAACAGTCATCAAGGAAATCCATCTTTTAGAGAGCAAAGAATGATCGAGGTAGGTGGGAAAAGGCCAAGGCAGACACCCATTCAATGTTGGGGTCGTAAAGGAGACCATAAGTATAGAGATTTTCCTCACAAAAGTGACAAAGTGAGAGTTGTCCACAATGTATAGCAAGCAGAAATAGTGAAGGACATGAGCATAAGTGTTCCAAGGATCTATGAAGCCCTGGGCAACAAGCAAGCTAATTTTAAATCACACATGATTGAAGTAGAAGGTATGGTCAATAACCATGTCTTTACTATTTTAATATATTCATGATCTATTCATAGCTATATAGATCCTAAGATAGTGGAAATATTGTATTTTCTAAGAAGCAAGCATGAGAAATCTTGGCTGGTACAGTTGGCTACAGGAGCCAAGAGAAAATTTGTTGAGTTGGTTAAATCATGTCCAATGGACATGAATGGGCTAAGTACCAAGGCAGATTTGAACATCCTTCAATTGGGTTCATATGAATTTCTAATTGGTATGGATTGGTTGGACCAACACCATGCCATCTTAGACTATCATAAAAAGGCATTTACTTGCCTGGATGAGGAAGGGAACCCAAGAACAGTCCAAGGAGTTCCTAGGGAAGTTACTGTCTAAGAGATCTCAACAATGCAGTTGAAGAAGTGATACAGGAAGGGATGCCAAATATTTTCAGCTCATATGGAGGGAGCACCTAAGGATAAGGTGCCAAATTTGGAGGATCATGCAGTCCTAAAATATTTTGAGGATGTGTTCAAGGAGATACCAGGACTACCCCAAAAGAGAGATATTGGTTTCTCTATTAATTAGATGCTTGGAGAAGCTCCGGTATCAAAGACTCCCTGCAGAATGAGCACACCAGAGCTGAAGGAGATACAAATGCAGCCTGAAGAGATTCTAAAGAAGGGGTGTATACGCCCAAGTGTGTCACCTTGGGGTTCCCCAGTTTTATTTGTGAAGAAGAAAGATGGGACATTGAGATTGTGCATTGACTTCAGAAAATTGAACAAAGTGACTATAAAGAAAAAGTTTCCTTTTCCAAGGATCGATGATATCTTTGATCAGTTAAAGGATGCAGGGATATTCTAAAAGATTGATCTCAGGTTAGGATATCATCAAGTAAGGATAAAATATGAAGACATCATCCAGATCGCCTTTAGGAAAAGGTATGGTCATTACGAGTTCATAGTGGTTCCATTTGGGTTATCAAATGCACCAATTGTTTTCATGTGCTTGATGAATGGTGATTTTCGAGAATATTTAGAAAATTTTGTCATTGTCTTTTTGGATGAAATTCTTGTATATTCCAAGTCAAAATAAGAACATGATCATCACTTGAGGATGGTGTTACAAGTGTTAAGAGAGCACCAGTTGTATGCCAAATTGAGAAAGTGCACATTTTATCATAACCAAATTCACTATTTGGGGCATATCATATCCGAAGAAGGGATAGAAGTGGACCCTAAAAATATTGAGGCCATTAAAGGGTGGACAACACCTAAGAATGTGATGGAATTCATATCCTTCATGGATCTAGCTGGATACTATAGAAGAGTCATTACATGGTTTTCGAGGATTGCTCACCCAATCACTTCCTTGCAAAGCAAGGGGGTGAATTTTCAATGGACAACATAATTTGAAAAGAGATTCCATCAATTGAAGAAGTTGTTAACTAGTGATCCAATTCTGAGGATTTCTTATCAGAATGAAGATTTTGTGGTTTGAACAGATGCATGCAAATAAGGACTTGGTGGAGTCCTCGATCAGAATGGGTTTGTGATATGTTTTGAATCTAGAAAATTGAAAGAGCATGAAAGGCTCTATGCCACTCATGATTTGGAGTTGGAAGCCATAGTGCATTCCTTGAAGAAGTGGAGGCACTACCTCATGGGAAAGAGGTTTGAGTTGAGGACAAACCATAATGGTCTGAAATATTTGTTTGATCAACCAACTTTGAATGTTAGGTAGAGAATATGGTTGGAATTCCTCTATGAGTATGACTTTTATATTAAGCACATCAAAGGAAAAGAGGACAAAGTGGTTGATGAAATCATCAGGAGAGTGCATGATTTTCATGCTAGAGCCATTAGCATGTATCAAACTGATCTTAAAGGCATAATTTTTTAGGCTGCAAAAGCATATTTGCAGTACATGGAGTTGGTAATAAAATTACAGCAAGGTAAAATGCAGCAGAAAGTTGAAGGTTATGAATTGGGAAATGATGGAATTCTCTTGTACAGGAACATAATTTATGTACCCAATTCTCATGAATTGAGGAGTACTATTTTTAAAGAGATCCATAATGTACCTTATGTTGGACACCCAGGATATCAGAAAACTGTTGCAACAGTCAAGAGCCAATATTATTGGTCAGGCATGAAGAAGGAGATTGTTGAGTACATTGTTAAATGTTTGGAGTGTTGAAGGGTCATGGCTAAGCATAGACACCCAGCTGGGTTGTTGCAGTCATTGTCCATTCCTGAGTGGAAGTGGGAAGTGGTGACAATGGATTTCATCACCAAATTTCCCAGAACAAGAAAACAACATGATGTTATCATGGTGGTGGTGGACAAGCTTACTAAAGCTACCCATTTCATTCATGTGAAGGTTACTCACAAGGAAACCAATGTTGTTGATATTTATATGAGGGAAGTAGCACACTTACATGGCATACCCAAGACATTTGTGTCTGATAGAGACCCAAATTTTACCTCAAAGTTATGGAAGGGATTATTCAAAGGGTTTGGAACAAATATGAACCTCAGCACAACTTATCATTCTGAGTTTGATGGAAAAACAAAGAGAGTGAACCAAGTGATAGAGGATATGCTAAGGATGTATGTGATGGACAAACCATATAAATGGGAAGATTATCTACACTTGGTATAATTTTCCTACAATAATGGGTACCAAGAATCACTAAAGATGAGCTCATTTGAGGCACTTTATGGCAGGAAGTGCAACACTCTAGTAATTTGGGACAACCCAGCTGATAGAGCAGTGATTGGGCCAGAGTTGCTCAGAGAAATCGAAGAGAAAATGTTGAAGATAAAACAGAATTTAAAGGCTACCTAAGACAGGAATAAAAGCTATTCTAACAAGGGAAGAACTCACAGGGAATTTAAAGTGGGTGATCATGTTTTCTTGAAGGTGAAGGCCAACACAAGTTCCTTGAAGTTGGGAAACTATTCCAAGTTGGAAACCAGATATTGTGGGTTGTTTTAAATCCTAGAGAGGATTGGACGAGTAGCTTACATGCTTGCATTACCTGCATCTATGTCTATACATAATGTATTCCATGTATCATTGCTTAAGAAATATATACCCGATGTTAATCATGTTATTGATTGGAATGTGATTCAGGTGGAGCAAGAAAACATTGTTCAAGCGCATATGGTATGCATTATGGACCAGAAAATAAAATAGCTCTGAAATTGAGCCATAGGTCTTGTAAAGGTTCAATGGACCTAGTACGGTCCTAAGGATGTAACTTGGGAGCATGGAGATTCTATGTGGGTAGAATACCCGCATATTTTTTAATATTTTTGAAAACTCTTGTTGTAATATGTAAATATGATGCATTGAGGATATTGCATAAATAAGGGGAAGGGATTGTAATACCCCAAGGCTGAGCCCCTATTGAATTATAATGATGTTTATAGGTTGGTGAGTGAATTATTTATAAGTTGGGAGGCTTATGTGTTTATTATGTCATGGATCCTAGATGCAAAGGCCAATGAGCCTATTTTTGTATATGTAATTATGCAGATCATTAATAAAAAAATACATCACTGCGTGTAGACCAACCACAAAGAAAGATTTATGGGGGACTAAGATCCACTAGGAATGGAAAGGGGCAGAGGATAGGAAAAAGGGGCTAAGCTTGAGTGCTTAACCCAAGGGAATATTATAATGTATTTCCTAAAAATACTAAGGTTTGGTAAATAAACCATGTTATCCTAAGTTCCTTTGAGGGGAGGAACAAACTCCAAGTGGAGAGGAACGAGCTCCTGGAGATCCATGTGTCATCCAGGACGCATGTAGATTTATGTGGGAAAATCCATCATTGTGGGGGTTTGTGGACCATTCTTGCCATCCTTATCCCCATTCCCTCACACATTGAGCAGGAATGCAGCCATCCATTTTTTTTCATTGTTGAACCCTCTTCCATCGTGAACCTCTATAAATTGTACTCACTAGTATTTTGTTGAGCCTGTACCCTGTCTTAACTAATTTGTCTACTGTGGTTACCCATTAGACTTAACAGTTGGACATAAGAATTAGGTTGTCAGGCATGTGGTTTTAAGAGGTGGGTTGTCAAGCTCATGGGTTGAATAAGCAAATTGTTAGGCCTGTGAGAAACTCTTTCCAGGTGAGAGATATTGTTGGGGAAGTGATTCCTCCTGGAGGGAGCCCAACAACAGCTACATATCTCTAAGAATTCCTGATTTGGCCTATTGATGAATCTCGGGAAGGGAAATGGAGTAGTCGATGGACTGTGGAACAGTGAATGTGTATATTCATGGGGTGGGATAGGTGTGTGGGGAATGAGAGTCTATGGGCGATGGGAATAAGTAGGTTGCTTTGAGGGAATCCTTCATGTTTCATTGTGCATCTTTATGTAGTCTCATCCTAGCCTAGGATTTCCTTTACCCTGGGTGGATTTTAGTCCCATCTCGGGGATGACCCACCGCCGATAGCTTGGAGCAACGGGATCTAAGGCTGGGAGGTTCGTGGAAGGTCTACACACATTTGGTGGTCTTATCATAAAAATATAAGTACCAATTCTATATTAATTTTACATGTTTTGTTTAAGAATATGTCTGAAGTTTATTAGAATTGTATTTGTTTATTGTCACTTCCGCATGAATCTGTGTATGAGAAAAATGTCTATATCTGTTACATTTGCATTGTTTGTTTGTTTGTGTGTGTGTGTGTGTGTCATATTTTGAACAGAGTAGAGAGTTTTTGGTAGCATGTTCCCAACCCTAGGATGGATGGGGACGTTACACATGAATATACTTGTAACATCCCTATTTTTAATCCCCCATTAATTTTAATGCAATCATGTAAATGTGATTCAGGTTGGTGAGTCAATATGTCTCGGGATAGAGTGCATGTATTGATTAATATGTTCAGGACCAAGTTATGTAAATTGTACATGGAAATAATTAATATAATAATAAGTGTTGGCTATGATATGAGAGGGATGGTAATGATGGGGGGGATATGATTCCACAAGAGAGGGGGGATAAAGGGGGGTCCAATGGGAAACCCATGACATTGCTTAAGTTAATGTATCATTACCATATAATCCTCCCTTTGACTTGTTAAACACTCAAACATTGAATCCATGTAAGAGGGTGGGTGTGAGAAGTCACATCCTAGAGTTATTGGGAGCGTGGGGTGAAGTAAAATAAGAATTAGGGAGTGTGAGAGTAAACATGCATGGGACAAAAGGAAATTTGAATGGAAAAAGGAGAACAATTTTACATGCTAATTTTTGGAAAGCAAGAAGGGAGTTGGGTGTTGAAAAGAGCACCATCAATTCTATGCTTGAGGGTAGCCATTTTTGGGTTGTGATTATGTTTAATTTATGGGTTGTGTGCCTATAAAATTGGGTTGTGATCCTATGATGTATTTTCCTAATTGAGGAAATGTCTCAAGAGCCTTGTGAAGGCTATTGTGAACACTCCTTGAGTGGTTGAGAGTTCCTGGAGTCCCCAACTATGAGATTCCTGGCCAACCAAGTGAAATGGAGATTTGGAGGGAAGTGGGAATGTTTGAGGGACTATGTGTAGTGAAGGGGGATCTCATTCCCTAGGTTGTGCAGGTTGTGAGGAAGAGAGATTGTGGATTGGAACTGTTGTTGGAGTAGAACCTAGGTTTTGGGTTTTTGATTGTGGAGAGTGGACAACCAAGAGGGATATACCTCCTTGTGGAACCATAGCCTCAGCTCGGGGGTGGCTTGCTGTTGAGATTTGGAAAAGAAAGCATATGGCTGGGAGGAACACCCCTTGCACGCAACATGTTGGTTTAGCTAACTGAAGATAAGTTTTATGTTATGATTATTATGTTAATTGATTTGTGTAAATAGTTTTATTCAAATGTTGTGTTTTATTGCTTGAATGGTTGAATTTATGTTTTAAAATATCTTTTTATATGCTTGTTAATTTATGGGCCCAATTCCCCTTGGTTTTTTTTTTTGGTGCATGGTTGGAGACCAGGGTTCTCAAATTTTTCCAACAAAGGCACCGATGTAGTCTAGAGCGTTGTCATATTTAACCTTCGACAAGAGAAGGAGGTATCACTCAAATCGTTGTCGAGACTTATGTGAAATGGATCAGGTCGAAGAGAATTCAATGGTGGGAAGAACACAACCCAACCAAACCTAAGCACAGGAATATGAAGATTATACACGCACATCATAACTAGAACTATACCTCCAATCATATTTCTCCCCCAAATAATTTCATCCTCAAGTGGACCAAGTTTAATATGTGCCTTCCAAATAGTGGCTATGTAGTTATTCCAATCACTATCCCTCTCACCTATCAAATTTAAATCAATAGCACTCAACCAACCTTGTGACCAGATGGTGGAGATTGCTAGATTTGACATTGAATTTAATGAAACCTTACAAATCATTTAAAATTGGTAAATCAATTCTTTAGAAAGAAAAATACTTTTGTCACAACCCATTATAGCATGAGAGCCCACTCTGACTTGTGACCCATTTCCAAATTTTTAGGCTAGGAAGGAGCCAATCATAGGAAAATTCAAGGTCAAATATTTCCATTGGTTTGAAACATTCTAGATGTTTTTCCTTTCCATCCTAATCCAATCCATCATTTTACCAAGGTAAATGTACTTTTGAGTTAAAATCAGTGTCCAAGAACTCTCTTTAGTGATCATATTCCATAGTGATTTTGCAGCTAAAGACTGTCCAAACATATGTATATCCTTTAGACCCCACCCTCCTAATGCCTTTGGGGCTGCAATCTTTCTCCAATTTACCCAATGGGAACCCTTATCTTCATTTCTACCCTGCCATGGGAAGTTGAAACATTACTTCCTAAAATTTTATAAGATTCCTTTTGGGATATGGGATAGAGTGTGCCAATATACATGAATAAACTTCTAACATCACTAGTTTTAAACCCCATTAATTTTAATGCAATCATGTAAATGTGATTCAAGTTGGTGAGACAGTATGTCTCAGGATAGAGCACATGTATTATTGGCCCTTGGTTATGGAAGTATGTGAAGATCAAGAAAGAAAAGGGAGAATGTGAACTTCACGGAAGACACAGTGACTGTTATTGGGTCGAAGTGAGCAAAAGAGCAAAAAAGACGGAGCGAAGCTTGAGAAAGAAAGTTGTTGGACGAAGATATCGGGGATGAAAATTCAGCAAGGAAGAAGGATCATGGACATGTTGGAAAATGAAAAAATCCACCATTGGATGCTTTGGAGCACCGCGCAAGAAGGAAGGAAAGACAGGCTGGCGAAGCCCTGGAAATATGGGTCAAGTTGACCTAGGGTTTTAGACACCTAGGGTTTTGGACACCTAGGTTTCAGCCTAAGACTATCAGTGAGCTATTGTAATGTATAAATAGAGGTCAAGATGACCTGGGTCGGGTTGGTATCAAGAGAGGTTATCATTGTTGATGTGAGTGATTATTGTATTGTGAGAGAGAAGTGCTAAGTGTGGGAGCCTTCTGGTATTGTAAGATCTTTAGATGTGTGCGAAGATCAACCCTACAGCTGGGTGCGCAGGGAGGGAAGAGAAAGAGAGGAGAAGAAAGAAGAGCTGCTAGCTAATAGTGAATACAAGAACTATATGCTTTACCTCAATATATTATAGCACAGTTCGGTGGATGTATCCCTAGAGAGAGGGTGAACCACGTATATTTTGTGTTGTGTGTGATTGGTATTTTGTATTTGGCATTGATATATCGTGATTGCATTACTGCTTTAGATATGATAAGTAGATGTGTAGAATAGATCTAAGTTGATAAGTGATATATGAATGTTGTGATGTTCTTGTGTTAGATCCACTTGATATTCCCTTTGGTTGTAGACATATTTGTCCTACAACCCCCTCATAACTACTTCGGGTGAGACTGCATCTGCTTCGAAGGTGCTGCTGAAAGGGCCATTAGTTAGGGCTTATTAGTGTGCTCTTGGAGATGAACCTTGGGTCTGCCCCTCTGCCAACAAATGGTTCCATTGTTGGGACCGAAATCTTCTTGAGGGAATGTCAAGTTGGTTTCCATCAAAGACAGAAACTCAAAAGTGGATAGAATATCAGGAGAATGACTTCGCTGAAGCCTAGAATAAGAACCCTAATATTAGCACTGAGGATTGGCTAGAAAGATATATCTTCACTGACATACACGAGATATTCTTTGGAGGGATCCATCAGGAGCTATATGAGTGGCTAGCTAGATTAGTCGATGACTAGTTTGAGATCCGATCTAGACTCCCTATGGTTTGGATGTCGGAGTTGATCAAGAAGGTTAAGAAAGATGATAAAATTGTATCACGAGCAGTAGATCACTAGTTTGATAGTACCATTGGAGGGTACATCACAGAGTTTGTTGTTGACAGGGTAGAATCATACAGCCAAGCTGGGAGATATTTCTTTAAGGGACCCAGAGGAAATTTTCTACAATTCCTAAAGTTGAGACTCAAGATGTTATTGCATGAAAAGAACATCTTGAAGATACAGTAGACTGGTCAGATCTAGAAAAGCTAATGTTCAAGAATTCAGACAACGACAGCGACACAGAAGATAGACATATGTGTAGTGGGAGAGTGTTCCGAGAAGTCCACCTTGCAAACCTGTTTAAGCAGAACTACAGGGAGGAGGGTTTCTACAGTGGAGAAGAAGCAGATCTGATGGACGAAGAACATTCAGAACTTGTCAGGACAGAGGAAAGACAAGCTGAAGAACTTCGTTGAGGAGAACTTGAAAACTTAGAAACCACGCAGACCATCGAAGTAAGTATTGTTATCCTTCTTGTTGATTCAATCTTAAGAAACTAGAGTAATCCCAGTCACCAGAGCATCCAGAGCACTATCAATATTAGTCCACCACACATTCATTCAGGAACCCTAGGAAGATCTATGGCAGATGAGATGAGACTCCCTATCTTTAGGGGAGATGGATTTGAAGATCCCGATCAACACTGTTTTCTATGTGAATTCATATGGAACATTAAGAATATCACAGTTGAAGTTGTCAAAAGAACCCATTTCAGTACAAATCTCAAAGATCGCGCTTTGAGTTGGTACATGAAACTTGTCCAAGGACTTGCATAGCCTAAGCCATTGAATTAGATCAAGAACGCGTTGATTGTAGAATTCAAGAAACCTAAGTCAGAATCCCAATGTATCACAGAGCTGCAAGAGATCAAGCAGAAGGTGGTTGAACTTGTTTGGGTGTTCGATCAGAGATTCAAGACCTTAACAGGCTGATTAACTTTTTAGATCCCAGATGAGAAGAACAAGGAATGGTTCATTATTGCCCTTCTACCACACATCATAGTTCCCCTGATGCAACAGAAGATTGCTTCCCAGGTTGAGGCATTGGAGATCACCATGAAGCTAGAATCAACCCCTATGGGAGAATCAAGCTCAGGTATGAGTCATATCCTGAGTCATCTAACTAGCTTGTCTCTGCAGGTCGAAGATATGAAGAAAGACAAGGGAAAAGATAAAATATAAGACATATGGTGTGTCATATGCATATTAGAAGGTCATGAAAAGGAACACTGCCATTTATTCAATGAATATTTGTCTTCTGGAGCTCCGAGCCCCTTGAAGAAAGTCCCTTTACCTTGGTGTGAGGTATGCAAAAATAGACATCGTACTGGTGAGTGCTACTACATGCAAAAGTATGTTCAGACACCTACAAATTTGTATTGTACATTCTGTAAGTCTGTAGGACATGATGATAGATATTGTAGGGCTTACGATCTCATGCATGAAAGTTCAAGAGACATATATAAGATTCAAGGTGAAGTACATCAAGAAGGAAACACTACGCAGTATAACTCTCCAGGAAGAGGAAACTTCAATCCTCGCAGTGGATTCATAGGAAGAGGATGAGGAGGAGGAATGGGTCGAGGCCGAGGATAGATCATCTGTTATAACTGCACACAGCCAGGACACCTCACAAGGGATTGTCAAAACCCTTGTACCACTTGCATCTACTACAACTCGTTTGACCATGTTATAGAATATTGTCCTGTACTGCTAGCTAAGCTTCAGGAAAGATGAGGACCCCAGCAGAACCCACAAGTGCAATTGATCTATGATGAACCTCTTGGAGAAGACCCTAGAGTCATTGTTATAACCAGAGGAGGCAATGTTATAGGAGAAGATAGTCTGACACAAGGGAATACTACAGAATATTCAGGAATCCAGAATGCTGCAAAGAAGACCCAAACTTTTGATGCAAAGAAAGAAAGACAGATGTTTGAGGAAGCTAGGAAATAAGGAAACCAAGGCTCTGCATCAAAAACAAGACCAGAATTGAGATAATATGGAATGCCTCTGGCATTTGATCAGTCTGCTTCACCAGGAGAAGGAAAAGAGGTAAGCAAGCTCATGGAATTCCTATACACTTGTATTAAATTGATTCAGGATGAAAACGATGTACAAGAGCTATAGAATCTAATCAAACAATATGAGCTAGGAAAGATAGACCCCTTGTTGAATAGGGCAGTACACCAATTTGGTCAGAAGATAAGGACAAATAAGGAATTACATTTGAACGCTCAAATAGGAGATTATGAGATAGACTATGTGGTCCTCAACTTAGGATCAGAGGTCAATGTCATGACGAAGCAAACCTGGGCACAGATGGGAAAATTGAAGTTGATATATTCCCCTATCAGGCTTAGGATGGCTAACCAACAAGTTGTCATCCCATTTGGATGATTGGAGAATGTCCCTGTGGACATCGACGGAGTAAGAACGTTTGCATATTTTGAGGTAATTGAAATAGTTGATGATAGTTGTCCTTACCCCGCGCTGTTAGGAATTGATTGGGCCTTCAATAACTCTAATGTTTTTGACTTAAAGAAAAGACGTATAAATTTTGAAGGATATGGCCTTAGGTTCATCGCACCTTTAGATCCATATAAAGGTCAGTGATACACAGAGCCCATCAAAGAAGAAGATTGTGCATATGCACTAGAAAACATATACAAGCTAATAGCTAGACAATAGGATTACATTAATCCTACAGCCGATGGGAATCTAAGCTTGAGAAGTGACAGTGTGTGCTCATTAGACTTAGAAGAAGCACTGGAGAACTGGTAGAACCAGATGTATGAAGTATCTACAAGGAGATGTTCTAGATTAACCAGATAAGTTCACTAGATCGACACAACAATAAGTAACTTACCCACATTTGATGGTATGAATCTATTAGAAGCCTTCCTATCAGACTTTGAAGCAAGTGTACCAGCAAAACAAAGTTTGTTGGAAATGGATGAGGCCTTGAAAGACACACCAACAATATGGTGGGGGACGCACAAAATTAATATTACAGATCGGGTACAGTGTCATACTCTGGTGACAACGCGATTCTCAACACAAGTAGAAGGCTGCGAAGTTCGCTACACAGGTTGAAGCTGCCCAAAGGACCATGTGTGAAGTTGTGAGGAAGCCTGGAGAAACATTCCTCAAGAACAATGGGTGCACAAATTCATTAACACGCTGGACACGACACCTATCAACTGGTACCTTTAAGCAGAACTGCGCCTCATCACCACGGATTGGAAAGGTATGAATCAGACTTTTATAACTACATTCTTATTTGAAAGTCAATTTCCTTCAGTAGATCAAGCACTGCAGATTGTGAGATAGAAAGTATTCAAGGAGGTATCCAACCTTTCCTTAGAACAAGAAGAGGATGAATGGATTGCGCCTCTCAAGAAACTGCAAGGTTGTTACAACATCAATACCGACGAAGACGATGATCCTAGGAAGGTGAACATCGTAGAAACAGAGGGCCAGAGAGATGTGGAAGGACCAAGAGTCAAGATTCCATTCATTGGACAACCAATCAATATTAAGAAGTTCAATATTGGAACAGAGCAGACACCAAAGTTTGCAAATGTTGGAGATTACTGAGATGTTGCTACCATTGATAAAATTACAGAATTACTGCATGAATATCAGGACTTGTTTCCAACCAAGTTCACTAATATGAAGGGAATTAAAGGGCCTATGGGAGATATGAGGATCCATTTAAAACCAAATGTTATACCAGTCAAACAGAGACCTTATAGATTGAACCCTAAATATAAGGAAAAAGTGAAGATTGAGCTTGACAGAATGCTGGAAGCAAGGATTATAGAACCTATGGAAGAATCAGAGTGGATAAGCCCTATGGTGGTGCAAGACAAGAAGAAAAGAGAGATTAGGATCTGTGTAGATCTCAGGAAGCTAAACGATGCTTGTTTACATGACCCCTTCCCTACACCATTCACTGATGAAGTGTTAGATAACCTGGGAGGCCAGGAGGTCTATTCTTTTACAGATGGATTTTTTAGGATACCATTAGATTCAAATTTCCAAGGAAGACCACATTTGCAAAAGAATAGGGATCATACCAATATACAGTGATGCCATTCGGATTGAAGAATTCCCCATCCATCCTTTCCAGGGTGGTGGTCGAATCATTCAAGGAATTTCTGCATAAATTTTTAGAAGCATACTTTGATGATTGGACTGTGTTTAGTTTGTTGAAAAAACACATTGAATGTCTAAGGCTAGGGCCATATGAGATCGCTTATGTTACAGAGGGAGGAGTTTCACAATTGAAGACGTTGAATGGAGAATGGAAGGAAGGATTAGTGAATGGGAGTCGGCTGAAGTTGTACTATGACAACCAGCTACCTCGCAGCTCTCAGTAGAAGCATGAAGAAAAGGGTATAGGTACCAGGTGTAGTTGAAACTGAGTGCCAGACATAGAAAAGGCATTCTACACAAGGAGGAAGAGGAGGCATAAAGCATAAAGAAAAGGTTTCACTGCGCAACCTGGAGTCAAAGTAAAACAGGAAGATCATATCTGAAGTTCCTCGGGATGAGTCATAGGTGAGTGTTGGGGGCATGTTGGCCCTTGGTTATGGAAGTATGAAAATATCAAGAAAGAAAAGGGAGAATGTGAACTTTGCAGAAGACACAGTGAATGTTATTGGGTCAAAGTGAGCAAAAGAGCAGAAAAGATGGAGCGAAGCCCGAGAAAGAAATTCATTGGACGAGGATATCGAGGATGACAATTCAGTAAGGAAGAAGGATTATGGACATGTCAACAAATGGAAAAATCCATCATTGGATGCTTTGGAGCACCATGTGAGAAGGAAGGAAAGACACATGGCGAAGCCCTTGAAATATGGGTCAAGTTGACCTAGGGTTTTAGACACCTAGGGTTTTGGTATCTAGGGTTTTAGACACCTAGGTTTCATCCTAAGATTGTCGGTGAGCTATTGTAATGTATAAATAGAGGTCAAGAGGACCTGGATCGGAATGGTATCAAGAGAGTTTATCATTTTTTATGTGAGTGATTATTGTATTGTGAGAGAGAAGTGTTAAGTGTGGGAGCCTTCTGGTATTGTAAGATCTTCAGCTAGGTGTGAAGATCAACCCTGTAGCTGAGTGCATAGGGAGGGAAGAGAAAGAGAGGAGAAGAAAGAAGATCTGCTAGCTAAGAGTGCAGACAATAACTATATTTTTTACCTCAATATATTATAGCACAGTTCTATGGACGTAGCCCTAGAGAGAGGGTGAACCGCGTATATTTTTTGTTGTTTGTGATTGGTATTTTTTATTTGTCATTGATATATTGTGATTGCATTACTTCTTTAGATCTGATAAGTAGATGTGCAGAATAGATCTAAGTTGATAAGTGATATATGAATGTTGTTTTGTTCTTGTGTTAGATCCACTTGATATTCCCTTTGGTTGTATACATATCTGTCCTTCAACCCCCTCATAACTGCTTCGGGTGAGACTGCATCTGCTTCGCAGGTGTTGCCGAAAGGGAAAGTATTTAGGGCTTGTCGGTGCACTCTTGGAGTCGAACCCTGGGTCTGCCCCTGTGCCAACATGTATTGATTAATATGTTGAGTACCAAGCTATGTAAATTGTACATGGAAATAATTAATAAAATAATTATTTTTGGCTATGATATGAGAGGGATGGTAATGATGGGGGGATATGATTCCACAAGAGAGGGGGGATAAAGGGGGGTCCAACGGGAAACCCATGTCATTGCTTAAGTTAATGTATCATTACCATATAATAATATGTTTGACTTGTTAAACACTCAAACATTGAATCCATGTAAGAGGGTGGGTGTGAGAAGTCACATCCCATAGTTATTGGTAGCATGGGGTGAAGTAAAATCAACATTAGGGAGTGTGAGAGTAAACATCCATGGGAGAAAAGGAAATTTGAATGGAAATAGGAGAACAGTTTTACATGCTAATTTTTGGACAGCGAGAAGGAAGTTCGGTGCTGAAAAGAGCACCATCCATGATATGCTTGAGGGTATACATTTTGGGGTTGTGATTATGTGGAATTTATGGGTTATGTTCCTATAAAATTGGGTTGTGATTATGTTGAATTTATGGGTTGTGTGCCTATAAAATTGGGTTGTGATCATGTGATGTATTTTCCTAATTGAGGAAATGGCTCAAGAGCCTTGTGAAGGATATTGTGAACACTCTCGGAGTGGTTGAGAGTTCCTGGATTCACCAACTGTGATATTCCTAGCCAACCAAGTGAAATGGAGCTTTGGAGGTAAGTGGGAATGCTTGAGGGACTATGCGTAGTGAAGGGGGATCCCATTCCTTGGGTTGTGCAGGTTGTAAGGAAGAGAGATTGTGGATTGGAACTATTGTTGGAGTAGAACCTAGGTTTTGGATTGTTGATTGTGGAGAGTGGACAACCAAGAGGG
>ML787098.1:4196-15324 GCA_009831015.1 Picea engelmannii
CATAAGATAATGAGCAAGTGAAGTGTGTCTAAGAAGTGAGGCGCTAGCCTCTTATTTATATCAATCTGGCATGTGTGAAGAGTCACCATTTGGTAGGGCCGACCTCTCACTCTGGGTGGGTAAACCCACCTTTAATTAATTCTAGGCCTTCCATTATAACTGATGGGGCCGACTTCTTATTCTACACTTTGTAATTGTCCGATGACCAATCCACAAAAGGGGATTTGGTCCTTATACAATTAGTGACATGATTAATCCTCAATGGGGATTAATCCAATAACAATAATAATAATAATGACATGATTAATCCTCAATGGGGATTTAATCCAATAATAATAATAACATTATTAATCCACAATGGGGATTTAATCCAATAACAAAATAATAATAAGAATGCTCTTCGCAGTTACATTATTTCAACACCTTCTAGTCATGAAATCTTTTAACTCTTGTCTCTGTTGTTCTAAAACATTTTCTTCTTCCTTATTTTTGGCTTGATCTCTTTCAATCCAAGGTTTTCCAAGTAACATAATAAATGGGGCACTATCCTCAATAAATTTGATAATCTCAAAACCTTCCTCTATCGAAGTTCCATTAGCATTCATAGATATCTGAGTGAGCCTTCCACATAGGCTTACTAGTTTCCCTCTAAATAACCCTATTCCTCTTAATGAAGGGATCATAGCAGGCCTTCCTATAGCTTCCCAAGTTCTCTCTATCATAACATTCACCTGTGCTTCCTCATTCAGAACACAGTCAATGTTGAAGTCTTCTATTCTTACCTCGATGCATTCTTTTTCTTTAAAGATTTATGATAATCTAGCATGTCGGTGGTCATTCAAGGTGTCTTTCATCTATAGTAATATCTTCTCTGATTCTTTCTGGGGTTCCGCTATTTCTGGATCTACCTTAGGGTTTTCTTCATTTAGATTCATTCCTTCAATCTTAGCAATCATTCTAGGGCAATCCAACACTTCATGGTCCATAGCTTTGCAACAGAGACAACTAGGTCTTCCACCAGGGCATTCCTTAGCTAGATGGCCTGGTTTTCTACAACTATAACATAGGGTTAATCCTCTCTTTCTTTTAAATGATCCCCAGCCTCTTTTATACTGTGCACTAGGATCGTGGTAGCTAGCCTGCAACAAATTCTTTCTAGTATTTTACATCCATTTGTTAGTCCAAACATTCTTTCTATGCATAGGTATACCATATCTATCGTTTTGCTTATCATATCTATTCATATCAAAATTTCTTTCATCTATTAATGCCCTAGTTTTTAAGCTAGGAAAGAATCTATCAAACATACCTAGATCCATGCTCTAGAAACAAAAATTTCCACTTATCTTACTTTTGCAGAGCACAAAAGCTTCCAAATCTAAGAACTTTTAACTATTCTTACCTTTATTGGAGTATGGAGCTTACAGATCTTACCCCTTTTCTTCAAAAACTTCCATTTTTACTTTTCTTAGAGCACAAAGTGTTCATATCTTGCTTATTTTATTCATATCTGACCTTCTTTCTTTATCACAAAGCTTTTGGATCAAGTAGAAAACTGCGCACTAGGGAACAAATCCGCGCACAAAGATTCCACAGTTTAAGGACGAATCTTTGCACAAAGCTTATTTTCCCTTAGTTCCCAGCAATCACAGTTCCAGGTCTCGGCAACAGAACCATTTGTTGGTACAGGGGCAGACCCAGGGTTCAACACTACAACAACACACCAACAAAACCCTAACTACTGGCCCTTTCAGCGACACCTGTGAAGAAGATGAAGTCTCACCCGAGGTAGAGGCAGGGATGGTTGCAAGACTCAGGTGTCTGCAACCTTAGTTGGGACACAGATCTACGATTATATTGCTTACAGAGCACTTAGCATCAATTATTCATCAATATTCAACCCTTATTATACCTCGCAGATAGCACAGAGAATCACAACATTCACTTAGATCTAAGGTATTTCAACACTTAGTAACAATAAAATAGATTAGATTCAGTAGATCAACACTAAGCATCTTCATGCATGTTAGATCTAACATTCACACACATATAAGAAGCTCAAAGCATAAGTAGATCTATCTAACTACATCAAAGCACTTAGCAAAAGCAGAGATAAGAACATCAAGTCAAAGCAAAAAGAATAACACATAGATTTACGTGATTCACCCCCACCCTAGGGCTACGTCCACCAACTCTTCTTCTTTATTAGCATCTTCAATCAATTACAACACAGAGCCACAAAAACCCTTCTTCGCATAAGATAGAAGATCTGCGCAGCTCGCTAGATCCTTCTTCCTTGTGCTACAACACCAAGCCCTCTGTAACTTCTTACAACAACTTGCACTCAGCTCTGCAAGCCTTTCACAGTCATGCATAAAGCACTTACAAAGTCTCTTAGCACTTAGCTTACATACACTATATTATTTTCTGATAGATGCCTAGATATATATTTATACATTACAAAATTGGGCCTAAGCATGGTTAAACCCATGGGCCGACATCCCTTTTCCATTAGATATTCCCAAAAACCCAAAAAGGACCCAAAGTGGGCCGAGATCCCGTGATCTCTTCTTCGTCTTGCGTGCCTCCTTCAATAGGGTGTTCAAGTCCCAAAAAAGGTCAAATATGACCAAGTATCTCCCAAAACTTGGTCAAGGGCCAACATCACCTCGGCCCTACAACAAGTTCTTCACATTAGCACACAAATAAGTATCAGCCCTAGATCACCACAAGATCAGACTAGAACATCCTTACTATATTCAAATCCCATGCATTCTATTTTTCCACCAAGTCTATCATGTCCTTGAAAAAGCACAGTTGCAAGAGATTGCAACAAAGCACACTCAGCCTTGTAGGATCATATCAATAGTTCATGCCATACCACCCTTTAATCTTTCCACCAAGTCTATCACCTAGAGTAGTGTGATCACCATTCGGTTCAAAACATTGTGATCACACTAACTTGATTTGGTGTGAACTACCCTTCGAGTTAAACATTTCCATTTCTCTTCATTTATATGGTATCATGTACCTTCATTTGAATAGGGTGAGTTACCTTTACTTGAATAGGTGTAAGTGTTTTAATTGTTTAAACAAGTGCTCCATTGTTTTGATCTACCATTCTTTCAAAGCGTTACAACTTTTTTCGTGGGAACAACTTTGATTTCTTTCATTCATATGAGTGTGAGTAACCTTCATTTTTTTGGTAAGGGAATGACTCAACCAGAAGGCTATGGGTCAATCACGAATCATGAATCCCAACATACAACTTCTCAATATGGTATAACATATTACAATGTAATATGGTATGCCATATTACATTGTAATATGGTATACCATATCTCATGTAGATTTTATTTTTTTTAAACTTAAAGGAAGCGTGGCAATATCGACGATAATTCGTCGCAAGGCAAGAATTTTTTTTGAACAAGCGTGGCAATAGCGACGAAAGTTCATCGCACTTTTCCATAGTTTTGCATCACACATATAGCATCTTTGTCGTAAGTTTTGTCTCTGCCAAACGTTTTTGTCGCTATTGCCATGCTTTTTCGTCGTGACTTTCCACAATTTTGTGTCGCACATATGGCATCTACGTCGTAATCTGTTGGTAAGTTTTTTACCTTGACATGATTTTTCATCCCTATTGTGACAAAGTTTCATCGCTATTTCCACGCTTTATAAGGTAAACTTGTCTTGATGGTGATGACACGTGGAGGGTTAATTTCATCGTTGTTTCCACGAAATGGTTCGTCGATATAGCGACGAAAAACAGTCTTTGCTTTCATGGAAAGTGTGATGGATATGTGTGGCAATAGCAACGAAAAAACCATCACAAATTTGGTCATATGTAGTAGTGTATGAATGCGGGTTCAACCTTTCAAAGAGAATGGAATTTTATTTTAGGGATCTTATCTAGAAAATTATAGAAATTTACCAAGATGATATCATGGTTGTGTCAAAGGAAATAAAAGATCACATCTCGCACCTCATAATTGTTTTTGAAAGGTGTAGGAAATATGGTATTTCCTTGAACCCTAAAAATTCTATTTTCAGTATAGATAAGGGAAATCTATTGGGACACATAGTTTCAAAAGAAGGAATTTTTGTAGACCCAAAGATGATCCAATCTATCAAAAGTGTACACCCTTCTGCTAACAAAAAGGCCCTACAATCATTCTTTGGGAAAATAAATTCCATTCAAAGATTTGTCCCAAATTTTGATGAAAGAATAAAACCTATGAGTTCCTTACTTAAAAATGACATAACATTCAGGTGGGGTGACAAATCTCTTCAATCTTTTGAAGATATAAAAAATGCCATCTCCCAAGCCCCAGTTCTGATTATTCCTAATTATTCGCAATATTTCATGACATTATCTTTCACCTTTCAAGGCACTTTTAAAAGTGTCTTATTGCAAAGAGATGTTGATGACCACGAACACCCTATTTCATTCATGAGTAAAGTCCTTAGGGATTCGGAGTTGAATTATTTGATTACTGAAAATCAAGTTTATGCCTTAGTGAAATCCCTCAAGCATTTTAGAAACTATGTGGGTATAACAAGATCAAGTCTTATGTCCCTTACCCAGCAATGAAGGATGTTTTGTCACAACAATATTGTATGGGTACTAGGGGTAAATGGGTTTCCAAGATAAAATAATATGACTTATAAATAAAACCCACCAAGATTGTGAAGGGACAAGGGTTAGCTCAAATGTTGACTGAGAGAAACAAAGAAGCTATACAAATGGGAGAAAATGAACAAGTGAATGTGGTGGTGAGTGAACTAGAACACTATGAATGGTATTCTGACATAATACATTACCTCAACAAATTATCATGCCCATACCATCTAGTGGACTATAAAAGAAGAGCTATGAGACTCAAACCTATGAAGTATTGTTTAACTGAGGATGGTATTGGTTGGAAGGAACCAGACAAAGTCCTCCTTAGATGTGTGAAAAAACATGGGGCTAACAAATTACTGAAGGAATTGCACTCTGGGTATTGTGGGGGAAACTTTGCTACCCGTACTACCACACACAAGATCTTGAGAGTTGAATATTATTGGCCAACATTGTTTGTTGATATTCATTGATATGTCCTCTCATGCCAACCTTGCCAATACTTTATAGGTAAGAAGAAACTCCCTGCACAACCTTTGAAACCCGCGGTGGTAGAATCCCCTTTTCAACAATGAGGTTTGGAATTTATTGGTGAGTTTAAAGATAATTCAAGTAATGGTTATCGATGTATTCTGACCACCACTGATTATTTTACCAGGTGGGTAGAATTTGTTCCCACAAATAAAGCTATTGAGGAGGTGGTCGTTAACTTTTTGGAAGAAAGAATCATAGCAAGATTTGGGGTACCGTCCAAAATCACCACTGACAATGCCAAAGCTTTTAGCTCCCTTGCCTTAGAATAATTTTGTTTTAAGTACCAAATCATTCTATCTCATTTGTCAAACTAATACCCTCAAGGGAATGGTTTGGCGGAATATAAGAACCTCATGAATATCATTAAGAAGGTTGTGGGAGAGAACAAGAAGGTCTTGGATAGTAAAATTAAGTATTCCTTGTGGGTGGATAGAATAACCACAAAGACCTCAATAGGAAAAATCTCATTTGAATTGGTATATGGGTTGGAAGCTAAACTACATGTGAATCTCCAAATCCTTGTCCTCTATTTCGCTCAATAATACACCACAGAAGAGGAAGCGATCCAGGGATGAATTGACCAGTTGGTGGAGTTGGATGAATCCAAGAGGGTTGCCTTAGTCAGATGGTGAAGAGTCAAGATAAAGTTAAGAACACCTTCAATCAAAAAGAAAAAGAAAGAGATTTCATAGAAGGTGAATTAGTATTGTTATGGGATAAGAGAAGGGAGAAACCTAGTATGCACAAGAATTTGGATGGATTATGGACAGGTCCCTACAAAATCATGAGTTAGGAAGGAACAAAATATTTTAACTTAACAACATTTGAAGGAGAATATTTGAAACTACCTGTGAATTTTATACACATCAAGTGCTACTTATCTCCAGTAGTATGATAGGTAAGTACATGGAAATTAGATTAGTTAGACATTTACATCCATTGTATATACCATCTGCATATCATGCTAGTGTAGTGTAGTTTCATTTTTGTATTTCTTCATTATGTATATATGCATGCTTATATTTATTTTATTATATCATATATGAGTGAGGAATGATATCACCACCCTGAGGATTACTTATGTATTTTGTTGAGATCTAGTAGGAAAAGGTCATACCAGAGATGTTGAGGTTCTCATGCGCTCTACGGTGAGCACATGTCCTCGAGTTCGAGCTAGATTTTATCCCCTATCCTATGGATAACTAAGGAGATCATGTCTCGATGCCCACAGGTCCTAGACATGGATTTTTGAGAGCTAAATGACTTGAGCATGGCCCTGGAGGGCCCCTCTTTTCTTCAGTGCAACCTGTTTATTAACAACAATGGTATCCATCCCACTAGCCTGGTCCTGAAGTAGCAGTAAGTCTTGCTCCATGAGGTAATGAGTTTGGGTATAATGGTATGTGTCACTCTTATTATTGAAGCATTTGAATATGTTGCAGTGAATTCTCCTTCATTTCATAATGTTTGCATGGAAATTATGCTCTTTAACTTGTTCATACATGGGAGGGTGACATGATTCCCTAGCAAGTTAGTCTCCCTTTAGGATGGGTTGCCACTAGGTGGCTCTATGA
The DNA here is from genome assembly GCA_009831015.1 of Picea engelmannii. Taxonomy (NCBI): domain Eukaryota; kingdom Viridiplantae; phylum Streptophyta; class Pinopsida; order Pinales; family Pinaceae; genus Picea; species Picea engelmannii. Next base: position 10,929 of record ML787098.1, read on the forward strand.
AATCCCATTGTCCATTCCCTCCATACTTATTGTTGAAGGAAAATCTCCCTGCGGACAGGTAGATCGCCTCAAAGATCTAGACTCTTAACTCTAAGACAAAAAGTGCTTATCATGGTCACTGACTTCCTTTTAGATCTAGGTGGACTAGTGTGTGAGAAGGAAGGAGAAAAGAGGTACCTTTTACCGGTGTTTGTCCCTGCACGCTTTGAGTTGAGCTCCAATCTTTTGCTCTTCGATCAGCCCTGTGGACAAACAAGGTACGACTACTTCCTACTATCTCAAGATTAGTCCAAAATAGGTTTATCTACTAAAGAGACAAATTCATGTGTGATTGAACATGAATTAGAAAGAAACAGGCCAAGCAAATTATATTAATGAGGACAAAACATTGCTTACAGCCATAGATGGATTGCAGTAGTTTCGTCAAGTCCTCCTTGTCTACCCCTTGCTCAAAGGATCCACGATCTGAATGATGATAGCTTCACTGATTGCTCCCTATGAGATCATAGGTTTCTTGCTTCCAAATTATCTTTGTTCCAGCACCACTTATAAGATCATAAGTTTGGTGTGATTCTCCTTTTCCAATCCTCTTTCACCATTAGAAAGCTTGCTTATATAGCCTTGGAGAGGCTTTAACCACTTGAGATATCCTTGGGGAAGTTGAGGATTTGCCTCCTTCAGTTGAGGATCTACCCTAAGATCATGGCTAGACAAGGGATTCGAATCCAATTGCCTTCCAAGAATGAAAGTATCCTTCCCCCATTCATCTCAACAACTTAACTACTGCCCAGAATAGGTAGCGCTCCCTCAAAAGAACCATCAGAGCGTTGTAGCGCTACCTAGTAGGCTTTAGGGGGGTGCCAACGCTCTCAAAATCCATAGCGCTCCCTCAAAATGGATAGAGGAGATTTATAACGCTCCCAGACAGTGTAAGGGGGAGCGTCGACGCTCCCATAAGAGGTATAGGGGAGCTCTCTCCTTCAAAAGCTCAGTTTTTGAGGTGCTTTCAGATGGAAAAAGGTTTGTAATCCTGCTGACTCATTTCTCCTCTTCCAAATCAAATGTTTGAGGTGTTTCAAGTGTCCTTCTCATGTCGTTATAGGCACGACATAGGCATCATGGTAGTATGCTTCCCTCACACTTGTGACACTTGTAAGAAAAATGCGACACTTGCGACACTTGTAATGATGACACTTGCGACACTATCGAAGTGAGTAATTTTGATGTGTAACAGATTCCCCCCCAAAGTATGAAGTTAGAAGACAGGAATTGATAACTGAAAGGCTTTGTAGACTTTCAGGCAAGGGTATAGACACAGAGAACCTGAAAAAAGCTGCACACAAACATCCAACAAATATTATGACATGTTTTAAACCCAAGGCAGGCATACCTATGCTTGGGTGAACAAGACTTGCAAGATATGGCCGCCATAAAATACACTGTGGATCCATAATTATATTGATGAAAAGGTATAGCCACCGATGATACAATGTGGATCTATACTCTGATGACTTGGACTGATCGTAGCCACGAATAATACACAGTGGATCTACGAGATGACAAGACATAGCCATGACCAATACAAAGTGGATCTATGTAACAATATATGTGTCATTGGTCAAGAGAAAATCCGTCGCAACCTGGGAAAAGTACATATCAAAGTGATCACTCAACCCAGGATCTTCTTACCGATCCCGATGTAGTACGAATCTAACCATGTGAATAGATCTCCTGATGTCGAACATGGCAGAAACCACTTGATTATCTGTCAATGATGTAAACCGTTAACAAGTGCGAGGGAGATCACCATTAATGTCAATGATTCCCAAGGTACTCTAGTACATTCCAACGAATGTGAATGGATGAGTTGGAGTCGAATATCCATGGAATCACCCGATCAGAGGTCAATGATGTAAAACTACTGTCAAATGTGAGGAGGTCTGCCATTGAGGCATGCAGGTCCCAAAGTACTAACTAGTTTCTAAGCCTGATTCCTGGATAATGTGTTGAAGTCGACAGGAATAGGCTCGTCGAAGGAGGGCCTTGATGTATCCCTCATCAACGACACGAAAAGGACATAGATATGTAATTGGCGGATCAAATAGACATGGATTGACACGGGTTTTGAGGCAAGATATTTGGGATGGCTGACTCTAGAGGCGGATACTTCCCTTGAACACTGAGGCACAATAAAAAAACATGGTGTGATTCTCCTTTTCCAGTCCTCTTTCACCATTAGAAAGCTTTCTTATATAGCCTTGGAGAGGCCTTAACCACTTGAGATATCCTTGGGGAAGTTGAGGATTTGCCTCCTTCAGTTGAGGATCTTCCCTAAGATCATGGATAGACAAGGGATTCGAATCCAACTTCCTTCCAAGAATGAAAGGATCCTTCAGCCATTCATCTCAACAAATTAACTACTACCCAGAATAGGTAGTGCTCCCTCAAAAGGACCATCAGAGCATTGTAGCGCTCCCTAGTAGGCTTTAAGGGGGCACCAACACTCTCAAAATCCATAGCTCTCCCTCAAAAGGGCCAAAGGAGATTTATAACGCTCCTAGACAGTGTAAGGGGGAGCGTCGACACTCCCAGAAGAGGTATAGGGGAGCGCTCTCCTTCAAAAGCTCAGTTTTTGAGGTGCTTTCAGATGAAAAAAGGTTTGTAAGCCTGCTGACTCATTTCTCCTCTTCCAAATCAAATGTTTGAGGTGTTTCAAGTGTCCTTCTCATGTCGTTATAGGCACGACATAGGCATCATGGTAGTATGATTCCCTGACACTTGTGACACTTGTAAGCAAATTGTGACACTTGCGACACTTGTAATGACGACACTTGCGACACTATCAAAGTGAGTAATTTTGAAGTGTAACAAATTGCCCCCCAAAGTATGAAGTTAGAAGACAGGAACTGATAACTGAAAGGCTTTGTAGACTTTCAAGAAAGGGTATAGATGCAGAGAACCTGACAGAAGCTGCGCACAAACATCCAACAAATATTATGACATGTTTCAAATCCTAGGCAGGCATACCTATGCTTGGGTAATCAAGACTTGCAAGATATGGCCACCATAAAATACACTGCGGATCCATAATTGTATTGATGAAAAGGTATAGCCACCGAGGATACAATGTGGATCTATACTCTGATGACCTAGACTGATCGTAGCCACGAAGAATACACAGTGGATCTACGAGATGACAAGACATAACCACGAGCAATACAAAGTGGATCTATGTAACAGTATATGTGTCATTGTTCAAGAGAAACTCCATCGCAACTTGGGCAAAGTACATATCAAAGTGATCACTCAACCTACGGTCTTCTTACCGATCCCGATGTAGTACGAATCTAACCATGTGATTAGATGTCCTGATGTCGAACATGGCAGAAACCACTTGATTACCGGTCAATGATGTAAACCATTAACAAGTGCAAGGGAGATCACCATTAATGTCAATGATTCCCAAGGTACTCTAGTACATTCCAACGAATGTGAATGGATGAGCTGGAGTCGAACATCTGTGGAATCATCCGATTAGAGGTCAATGATGTAAACCTACTGTCAAATGTGAGGAGGCCTACCATTGAGGCATGCAGGTCCCAAAGTACTAGCTGGTTTCTAAGCCTGATTCCTGGATAATGTGTTGAAGTTGACAGGAATAGGCTCGTCGAAGGAGGGCCTTGATGTATCCCCCATCAACGACATGAAATGGACATAGAGATGTCATTGGCAGATCAAATGGACATGGACTGACATGGATTTTGAGGCAAGATATTTGGGATGGATGACTCTAGAGGCAGATACTTCCCTTGAACATTGAGGCACAATAACAAAACATGGTGTGATTCCCTTTTTCTAGTCCTCTTTCACCATTATAAATATTGCTTATATAGCCTTGGAGAGGCTTTAACCACTTGAGATATCCTTGGGGAAGTTGAGGATTTGCCTCCTTCAGTTGAGGATCTTCCCTAAGATCATGGATAGACAAGGGATTCAGATCCAACTGCCTTCCAAGAATGAAAGGATCCTTCCCCCATTCATCTCAACAACTTAACTACTGCCCAGAATAGGTAGCGCTCCCTCAAAAGGACCATCAGAGCATTGTAGCACTCCCTAGTAGGCTTTAGGGGGGCGCCAACGCTCTCAAAATCCATAGTTCTCCCTCAAAAGGGCCAGAGGAGCTTTATAATGCTTCTAGACAGTGTAATGGGGAGCATCGGCACTCCCAGAAGAGGTATAGGGGAGCGCTCTCCTTCAAAAGTTCAGTTTTTGAGGTGCTTTCAGATGGCAAAAGGTTTGTAAGCCTGTTGACTCATTTCTCCTCTTCCAAATCAAATGTTTGAGGTGTTTCAAATGTCCTTCTCATGTCATTATAGGCACAACATAGGCATCATGG
>ML787098.1:24133-53557 GCA_009831015.1 Picea engelmannii
AACCACTACAAACAGTTGAACCACGGAGGGATAATCTCCGTAAATCACCCGAATGCGACCTTGTGCGTAACTCCTGTGTGAGAGGAGGATCCCAACAAGCCAATATGACAATTGGATTTGACTCTCCCTACCACAAGATACTAGTTTTGTTTGATAGCTTTGGAAATTTATCCTTTCAACCTATTCCAAAGCCCTACACCTTAAACTAATGTAGGTTCGCTAACAAAGATGTAAAAAGTCTGATAAATTTTAGTTAAGCGTTGATTTTAATGGTTGTTGTTTACTCAAAGGGTGTATGAGAGTGAAATTGATGGAATGATGACTCAATTCCCAAAAATATGCATGAAATATGATAAGAAATCATTTCTTTTCAATGAATACCCATTTAAGGGAAAGAGGAAGAGTCGTTTTCACTATCAAACACTTGATAAGGAATGCCTTCAATCAATTTTGTTCTCAATTAAATCCAATATGATGCTACAACATTTCAGAAATGCAAACTAATATGCAAACTAATCATTAAGATGTACTTTTGTCGTTTTCATGTGACCAATGATCAATTCAATGATAAAACTTGTCCTGCCAATTACCCTTTTAGATCAAGGAGATTCAGACAAGAAAATGTAGATTTCGCACAAACAACACACCCTTTTTGCAATCAAACAAGAGAAAGAAGACCAAAAGCACAAAAGGAAGGGGAAAGAGATCGGATCAGATGAGCTCAAAGAACCAAATGAGAAGAGTTACAGACTTCAAATGTCCTTCACTAGAGTTCCCGCTCAGTCGGATAGGAGAGAAGAAAGCAGGGGATTGATTTCAAGCTTTCAACAACAAAAACTCAAAAATAATGAAGAAGGGCATAAAATATGAGAAAAAATACGTTTACTTCTCAAGATGAAGCATGTCAAAGGTCAAAGGAAGAATCATTGAATCATGAAGCAGCTCAGCAAGTGAAAAAACAGGGTCTGGACCTCCAAAAAATGCAATTTTTGAAGAGATTTTGGGCAAAAAGAGGCTGACACTCTAGTATAAGGGCCACCAGAGCATTATAAAGCTCTTTCCAACACTTCTAGGGAGTGTTGGCGCTCTACTAACATGGGCAGGGGGCCGCTAGGCTCAAAAAACTCACAAAAAGTCCAAAAAACCCTAAAATTTCAATGGATTTTTTGCAATCAAGCTGAGTGTGATGGAGTAAGGAGTCAATCAGCAAATGAAATCATATATGAAGGGGTGAACAAGGTTGGAAAACAACAAAGGGAAAGACAAGGTCTTATGAGGAAAAAATCAAAACCAAAAGTTTTGATTCGATTCTCCCCAATGGAGTCGCAGTTTCTGTTGAACGAAAATCTCCCTGCGGACAGGTAGATCGCCTCAAAGAGATAGACTCTTAACTCTAAGACAGAAAGTGCTTATCATGGTCACTGACTTCCTTTTAGATCTAGGTGGACTAGTGTGTGAGAAGGAAGGAGAAACAAAGTACCTTTTACCGATGTTTGTCCTTGCACGCTCCGAGTTGAGCTCCAATCTTTCGCTCTTCGATCAACCCTGTAGACAAACAAGGTACGAATACTTCCTACTCTATCAAGATTAGTATGAAATATGTCTATCTACTAAAGAGACAAATTCATGTGTGATTGAACATGAATTAGAAAGAAACAGGCCAAGCAAATTATATTAATGAGGACAAAACATTGCTTACAGCCATAGATGGATTGCAGCAGTTTCGTCAAGTCCTCCTTGTCTACTCCTTGCTCAAAAGATCCACGATTTGAATGATGATAGCTTCACTGATTGCTCCCTATGAGATCATAGGTTTCTTGCTTCCAAATTATCTCTGTTCCAGCACCACTTATAAGATCATAAGTTTGGTGTGATTCTCCTTTTCCAGTCCTCTTTCACCATCAGAAATCTTGCTTATATAGCCTTGGAGAGGCTTTAACCACTTGAGATATTCTTGGGGAAGTTGAGGATTTTCCCTAAGATCATGGCTAGACAAGGGATTCAAATCCGAATTCCTTCCAAGAATGAAAGGATCCTTCTCCCATTCATCTCAACAACTTAACTACTACCCAGAATAGGTAGCGCTCCCTCAAAAGGGCCATCAGAGCATTGTAGCACTCCCTAGTAGTCTTTAGGGGGGCGCCAACACTCTCAAAATCCATAGAGATCCCTCAAAAGGGCCAAAGGAGATTTATAATGCTCCCAGACAGTGTAAGGGGGAGTGTCGGCACTCCCAGAAGAGGTATAGGGGAGCACTCTCCTTCAAAAGCTCAGTTTTTGAGGTTCTTTCAGATGGCAAAGGTTTGTAAGCCTGCTGACTCATTTCTCCTCTTCCAAATCAAATGTTTGAGGTGTTTCAAGTGTCCTTCTCATGTCGTTATAGGCATGACATAGGCATCATGGCAGTATGCTTCCTTGACACTTGTGACACTTGTAAGAAAAATGTGACACTTGCGACACTTGTAATGACAACACTTGCGACACTATCGAAGTGAGTAATTTTGACGTGTAACACTTACCACTTTCCATATTTATTCCTATCATTTTCCCCTACCTTTGTTTGGGCATTGGGATTTTCCACACTAGGAAGGGTTGTACCTTTCATTGTGGGAAGAAGGGGCTAAAGGACCAGAGGGTAAAAGTAGCTGGAAATATTTAAAAGCCAAAATGAAACCTTTGAGATGCTTTCCCTAGGGATTCCCAAGAAAGAAGTAAAAGGATTCTCAATAAGAAAAGGGAACCTGTAAGATAAATAAAGAATCAAGGTATCAGTTGGTGGATGGGAGGTCTCATCGTGAGATGACCTATTATGACCATGGACATGTATGACACTACCATCTATCCGGTCACCAAACCAGGGTAGTGGCTCTTGGTGGCATAGCCAAGAGAAAGGGGGTCTTATCATGAGCTAACCTGCTCATATCCGTGAAATGTTTGTGGGTAACACTGTCACCTCTGGTCACCAGTTCAAGACAATGTTCCTCATCTCTTCCCTTGAAGCATAAAAGAAAAAGATAAAAATAAATAAAACTAAGAATAAAAGGCATTGAATGGGATAGGAAAGAATGACATCTATGGCAAGGTGCAACTCTCCCTATGCAAAGGCACCCATAGGTAATATCTACATTTATGTGTTATTAATGCACCCCATGCCACCTCACACACACTTGCATGATCTGGATTGGTTCTCACCTGCAAAACACCCCAAACTTAAGGAGGATTAGCCCTATAGGACACCCTGAGACCTTCTCCAAACCTGACTTGTTAAAATGCATAACGTCTTTGAGCATTTTTATGGTTAAAGGGGGGTTTGATGCACATGTTTGGGTAATTTTATTATTAAATGTGATTTACATGCTATGATCCCTGTGACTTATGAACCCCTGGAGGGTGTGCTTTTTGTTTCTACAAGACTTTGTCGGTGGACAAGTACACGTGGGGGAATGATTATCTCAGATCTCCATGGGGCTGAAAGCCCAGAGATGGATGTTGAAACCCCAAGAAAGGGAAAGAAGACATCAGAGACTTACACCAAGAAGAAAGAAGGATGTTTCCCTCTGAGACACTCTGGAAGACCTGGACCTAGGGGGATCTTTCTCTTCCACCTAGACATTGACCCTTGAGATCCCATGACGTCATCATTATGACCTTGGACATCATCTAGAGCTAGGGTTTGCATTTATGAGGATATTTGTGTGCTTTTTGGTATGTGTGGCATCATCTAGGGCCCTTGGAGACCAAAACGTTATGCATATGGGGCCCAACGTTCCACCCTAAGAGCTCAACATCACCCTTGAATGGAATGAAGTCACTCTTGGAGATGATTTCATGGGTTATTTACTTTTATTTATGTAAAAACTGGATTTTTGATGTAATTTGGCCAGGTCGGCCTTTTTATGACCTAAAATTAATTAAGGGTCATTGATATTGTATAAATAGAGATAAATTACTCTCATTTTTCATCATCACTCATCACACAAGTGGTGTGGTTTGAAATTCAACCCTCTTTAAGGGTTATTGGTTGAACTAACTAGTGTGCAACTTCTTGGAGAGGCAATTTTTGGTGTATTTTGGCTATTTCTCATTGTGGAAGATATTCAACTAGGATTTGGCTTGATTATTCTTAGTGAAGTAAGTAGAAAATATGCAATTTTTTTATGTAATGAATGTTTGTGGTAAATTGTACTTGGTTCATGTTAAATATTATGAAATTGTTTTCTTAAACCCTAGGAGAGAAACATTAGTTACTTCTATATCTCTATAGTTTTCCACTTGTTTAAATTTCTCAAGTGCACCTTGTTTAGAAGTAGCTACTATAGCCCTAAAGTGCTAGATCTCTAATAGCTCTACTCTATTTTCCTATTGCATACATTATTTCAATTGTTTAAGGAAGGAAAATTCGCTATGGCCTAAGTTTCCTTACTCCCTAACAAATTTCTCTCTAGCATTTGGATGCTTGAGGCGTTGGGTAGACAACACCTCCTCCATTCATCCCTTCTCATTTGACAAAGTATTATCATTGCTACTTTTCTCCAATATTTTCCGCTGCTATGTTGACTCCATAAACCCTGAAAGGAACTATTCTACTCCTTATAGTGAATGATTGATCAAACAAAAACTCGTACCTTTCTCCTTGAATCTTTTGCTAACCTTTGCTAACCCTAAACTAGACTAACTCTTTAACTAATTTTCTGTTTTAGAAAATCATTGCTACAACCATACTAATTCAAGATAAATTGTTGCATTCACCTACATAACTCACACTTACCTAATTCAGAAATCACTTATGACAATTACCAATCAATCTACTAGATAAATTTTGAGTTTGCATGGTGTTTTCTTGCAATTTTGAGCACTAGAATTTGTTGTTGTTACAAAAGATTGTTACAACCATCTAACTGCTGCAAATTCTTTGCAAAAGTGATATTAAATTCTAGCTAAACATTACCAAATTTTCTTGTGACAATTTATTATCAATTGCCTAGTCAAAGTTACCTTTTCTTGTCTTTTTCAAGCAATTTCAAGACATAATTCTTGTGGTTGTTATAAAACACTCATTGTTGTTACTGTTAATTATCTAGTTACGAGTTCTATTTGTATCTAGTAATAGCTCTAGTAACGAGGAGTTCTCTTTGGATTGTTATATGTTCTTAGTGTCGAGCTTAAGTAGGGAATACATTTGTAAGTAAGTTAGGTAAACAAGCTACATAAAACATCAACTCACTTCCACCATGCCCCCCCTATTTCTTTTTCCAGCCAATTAGATTTATTGCAATGCTTGAAATGAAGCACATAAGAAGGTGAACTCAAAGTACTCTTAGGCTCAAAAGAAACTATTACATTGCTGCAAATTTACATCACCTAGCCCATTTTTTGAAGGTTCATGGTCTTAAGAAGCACTAACATCATATTTTTGTACTTGCAAGATGCTATATTTTCTTGTTGTCTTGTTTTGGGCATGTACAATCCATTTTACCATTTGCTTCATCCCTTAAAGGCTATAAGAACCTTTTGAAGTAAGTGACCAGTGAGAGGGGGATTTTATTTCATCCTTGCCTTAGTTATCATCCCTTTAGGTCACTAGAGATGTCTCCCCTAGGGTAATATTGATATACTCCTAAACAAAAAGGAGTTTCCTATTAAGGTGACAGTGATAAGTCACCCCCTGTTACACCAAACTTACATCCACTTGCCTTGGGCTTTGGGCAAGTACAAATTGTGTGATAACATATCTCATAGGAATTTTACATTCAGCCTAACTTTTGCTAGATGCCTTGACTTTTTCTCATGGATCACAAGGCTTGACTAGGCTCACAGAGGTTGTACGTTCCCCCTGAATTTTGCACTAGTATGTCTATGCTCACAGAGGTTGTACATTCCCTCTGACTTTTTCACTAGACTATCTATGCTCTCAGAGGTTGTACGCTCCCCCTGACTTTTTCATTAGACATACAAAGAATCTCCTTCATCCTGACTTTTGATTTGACTCACAAAGGTTGTACGTTTCCCCTGGCTTTTGTCAATACCTCACAAGACTGGTTGATTCTCAAAATCTCCCTAACTAGCCTCAGGGTGGCCCATATGGCCTCTCATTGGAGAATGATTGTTGATGCTACCAAATTTAACACTCCCTCTCAGCGAGGGAGTCATTCTCAGCCACACCTATCTCTCAATTGCACAAATTGTCTCAATGGCAAAAGCTTGGTCAGGATATCAGGTACCTTCTCGCTCATGGCTATGTACTGTAACTTTTAGTTTTTCTCTAGACCATGTCTCGAATGTAGTGGTAATTCATGTCAATATGTTTTGACCTGTCGTGAAATACCAAGTTCTCTACCATTTTTATGCAACTTTGATTATCACAGTGAACCACCATCGTCTCGAGCTTGTCACCAAACAACCCAGAAACCAATTTTGGAGCCATACTGCTTCCTTATTAGCATCACTTTCTACAATGTACTCAATCTCTGTTGTACTCTGTGCAATGGACCCCTGTTTCCTGCTTGACCAAGAGATCATAGTGGATCCTAAACTAAAGCAATATCTAGAAGTACTTTTTCGATCCATTGGGCTTCCTTCCTAGTCAACATTTGCATACCCATGCAAAAATAAACCACCAATGGATGTCTATCTCAGAACATAGGTAATGGTTCCTCTGAGATATCGCAAGATGTGCTTTGCTTCCACCCAGTGTCTCTATCTCAGTTTAGTCATGAACTAACTCTTTGTAATCACTGCATAGCATATATCTGGCCTGGTGTGGATCATGTACATTAATGATCCAATCAACTGCCTATACATGGTGGAATCCACCAAATCTGAACCTGAATCAGAATCATTCAACTTCCTCAGGTTGGTAACCATCGAAGTAGACATGGATTTCCAATCCATCGTACCAAACCTCTTTAGTACATCCACTTTGTATTTTCCTTGTGCCAGAAATATCTCACCCTGTCTTTTCCACACTTCCAATCCTAGGAAGTAATGCATCAAGCCTAAGTCTTTCATCTCGAATTATGAGATTAGCTTCCTCTTACACCAAGATATTATCCCTTCATCTCCTATTATAAAGAGATAATCAACATGCAATATTAGTATAACAAGTTGTTTCCCTCTTACCTTGAAGTACATATTCACATCAACATCACTTTTCTGAAAGCCTAGGTTTTTAAGAAAACCATCAATATTGTCATACCAAACTCTGGGAGCCTACTTAAGACTGTACAAGGCCTTCCTTAGCTTGCATACATGAGTGCCTTTGTTATGCAGTACAAAACCATATGGTTGTTCCACAAAGACCTCTTGTTCAATATTTCCATTCAATAATGTTGTTTTTACATGCATATGATGTAGCTTCCAACCAAGAATAGAAGCTAATGCAATATTAGTTAGAATGGAGGTATACCTAGCTACAAGAGAAAAAGTATCTTCTTAGTCTATTCCTTCTTTCTGAGTGAAGCCTTTAGCTACAAATATTTCTTTGAAATTTTCCACACTCCCATTGGATGCATGTTTGATCTTATAGATCCATTTGGAAGAGACCACTGATTTGTCCTTTGTCCTCACCACAATGTCCCAGACATTATTCTTTAGAATTGACCTGTATTCCTCAAGCATGGAATCCTTCCATAATTGTAATTTATTTTCTTCTTCAAATGAAGAAGGTTCAACATCACTGATGTTTCTCATCAGTGCAACATAACCTCCAAACCTGTGAGGCCTCTTACTTTCCTTGAAAGTCCCTTTGGGAGCAGTTATCTTTTCTACTTCCTGCGTTGTTTCTTTAAGCCACCCTGGCTTCTTTTTGGATAGAAGTTCTTCAAACAATCACTGAGTGAGGGAGATTACATGGGACCACACACATCAAAATGAACCATATCTAAGATGCCCTGAGCTCTATTTTCACTACTAGGAAATTCTTTCTTTATGTTTTTACCTAACATGCATCCTTTACAAATTTCATTTTTACTAAGAGAAATAGATGACATGCCACATACCATGTTCTACAGATATGGAAGTGATTTTTAATGAATATGTCCAAGTATTTTTTGCCACAACTCGTTGGAGATGGTCACATCATTAAGCAATGCATGAAYTGATTTTCCTATCATGATGTACAATCCTCCTCTGCGAATCCCAATGGGTTATGTTGTACTCAAGTGGCTACCTTTATCCCATAGTAGTGCCTTCCTATCCTTGAAGATCACCCAATATCTCTTGTCCTCAAGGGATGMAACTGATAGTATATTCTTCCTGAKCCCTAGAACATATAATACTTCATCAACATGAAGCCTAGCTCCATATTCCAATCTAAATGAGATAGAGCCTACTCCCTCTATCTTGTAACATTTATCATCCTGAAGCTCAACCTTCTCTGCAAAAGATTTTGTCTTGAAATATGAGAGGATTTCCTTGTACCTTATCATGTTTTTTGATGCACCACTGTCTACTAGCCAAGTTTTTAGCCCCATGAAAACTGAACTGGATAAGGCAGAAACTAGGTAATATTATTTGCTAGTTTGTTTTTCATTATAATGACTTTTTGGTTTTTGTTTGGATTCATCATCCTCAAAAGTTGAGGCATGATGTTTCCCTTTCCTTGGATTTTTCTTCCTATACCAGAAGTCTTTAGAAAAATGACCCAACTTATTACAACTAAAGCATTTAATCTTAGATGTATCAATACTCTTTCCTTTGAACATACCTTTGGTGTTTGACTTCCTCTTAGAGCCTTTCTGGAAAGTGAATTTCTTCTTTCCCTTGAATCTTGATGATAATGTTGAATGTTCTTCTTTGGTTGGCTCGCTCCTGATAGTAGTGCAACTCTCCTCCTGGAGGAAATCATGCCATAACCTCTCAAACGTGGGTTGAATCTCTCTCCCACTTACAATGGATAAGAAGGTATCCCATGAAGAAGGAAGACCATCAAATATGGCATGTACTAACTCATCATTGTCCATTGTGACACCTATGACCAGAAGTTGATCTATGATCTAGGTTATCCTAGAACATAAATATGCTACTAATTCACCTTTTTCCATATTCAAATACTTAAGCTTATGCTTAACTGTCCTCTTCTGATTTGGAGCATGTTTCTCATACATATTCACCAAGGTATCCATACAGTCCTTGACAGTCATTAACGAAGTCATCGTCGGAATTATACTATCTTTAACCGAGTCAAAGATGATTCTCATGGAATTTTCTTGACTCTTCCTACATTGGTGGTGGGTTCCTCCACCACTATGGTCACATACTTCTCAAGATCATGCTCCTACAAGATATTTTATATCCGTAGCTTCCACACATTGAAGTTGGTATCTCCTTCGAGCCTATCATTGACCCTGACTGAAATGGGGGATGTCACAGACCTTATGCTGGAAACTTAATCAAGCTCACTTGGATCTATGTGTACCCTGATGTTGCACTTCAACAAGCTTATCACACCCTAAGATATGATACCATGTTAAATTATACAGCTTGGTTTCTTATGAAGATTATTTCTTTTATTTTTCAACACTTTGATTCCAAATTAATACCTTTCAACAATACACAATCATAATTGAATAGAAATAATCATATAGATACGTAAACATGCACATCAAGAACACATATACCCTGGGGAAACCCTGTACAGGGAGAAAACCCCCAACAAACGATCTTCTTTTATTGCATTAATAATGTATGATTACTTACAAATATCCACCATGAAAAATTTGTTCTTAAAAGAGCTTGCCAAGATGACTTAGACCATACTGAAAAGACCTTGTAGAAGAGGAGAGGCTTTGCTGATATAATTTATGGTTACTAACCAACACTGTGGAAGATACCATGCATTGCCTGTGTGTTGCTTTGTTGTCCTTTTCTGGACTAAAATGCAGCCTCACTTTATCAAGGTTATACATTGTCTCTCTTGACTGATATGCTACTCTTTTCTTGAGATATATGATGCCTTTCTTCTTGACTGTTATGTTGTCTATCCCTTGATTGATATGCAGTTTAACCCTTGACTGATATGTTGATTTCCTCTTAACCGATATGTTGATATATCTTGATCGATATGTTGATATCTCTTAGCTGATACGTTGAACCTTTCCTGACAACCTTCCTCTCCAAAACAAGACATGTGGCATCGAGGGTCGAGTTGTGTATAACTGGGTGCTTGAGAGAGGAGAGGGACAATTCAAAAATAGAAGATGTTTGCATGACTTTCACAACTTGCCTTAACTCAAATTAGAACTAGAGAAGAGACTTTACTTAGATGACTTGGCTCTTACATTACAAATCACCCTTGACTTGGCATGCATTCTTACTAACTTAGCATGCACATGTCATGCATGCATGTAAGGCAGCCCAATATTGAGTCTGACCTTCAAGATCAGACCAACATTGCTTTGAATCTGTTTAATACCATCTTAGACAATGCCAACAATCGTGATGATCTTAACCATTATTGGGAAACAATTGAACGCGATATTAGTGCTTAAGAACAATTGGAAGCTAGACATAGACAACCTAGAAATAAGCAGTAACCATTTTTTCTTCAAGCTTTGGCCTTCTTTCATGTCCTTAGACTCTCGTGCTTCTAGAAGAAGAAGAGGTTTGTCACCTGAAATCAATTCTATTGCTGAAATAGGAAGGAGAAATGTTGTGTTATCTGCCCAACAAAGTTATCTAAGGAGAACTCTATCCAATTCATCCAGTTTGTCTTTCTTTCCCTCACCTATTATCCACTGGATGGAATCTAGTGGAGGCTCTGGTGGCACTGGAAGTGCTCCATGTTCTCAATATTCATCGTCATCAATGATTGGTAGCTTATATAGCCACCATATCCCTGTACAATCTACCACAAACCCCACCAAAGTCATTAAAAAGTATGGGCTTTTTCAGTTCGAAGAAGACGCCACAACCACACCATGGCATGTGTCCTCTCCTCTTAACCTAGCACCTACTACTCGTCCACTTCCGAAGTTTAAAGAGCACTTGCCTAAGTTTTCAGGAAATAACATTGTCAGTACAAACAAACACCTGGTGGCATTTTCTAATGCTTGTCATAATATAGGGGCCAACGACAATGACACTTGCATGCACTTGTTCATCAATTCCTTGGAGGGAAAGGCTGCGGACAACTTCTTTGAGCTTCCTCCTAAGATTTTGTCTACTTGGGATGAATTAATCTATTGGTTTCGATCCACTTATGGGCAATCCAAAAGTCTCATCGAGAAGTTAAGGGAATACAATAATGTCACCTATAAGGATGGTGAGACCATCAAGTCTTTCAATTTGTGTTTCACCAAGTTGTACAATAAAATCCATGAACTCATATGCCCCTAGAACCAAGATGCTTTCATGCATCACTACAATGCATTGCCTTCTCCCTACCATCATAGGCTCGAGGAAAAATCCATTGATAATCTCGGTTCTCCTCTGCATACTTGCTCAGAGTATGAAAAATAGCTTGAAAGAACTGGTCTTCCCCAGGGAGAATCAGTTAGAAAGATAGACATGTCCTCCCTCTTGTAGCTAGTACAATATATGAACAATCACCTAATAGATTTCAAGAGAAAGGGTACTGTCTCCCCTCTCACCCCTGGAGCTTCATCCTCTTTTGTACCCCCCTTTAGAAATCCAGCTGAAAACAATTTTTAGCCTAAAGCTCTCCTGCCTCATAGTTGGTGTAACTTTTGCAAGGAACACCATGAAGAAACCACATGTGAGCTAAAGAAGAGTGCCAAAGATAAGATCTTTGGTAAAATACCAGAAGCTACTATCGTTGTCTTAGATTTTGCAGAGCCAAGAGATGTCATGGTCATCAACACTAGGAACAAATCCTATGCTCCCAAGGGAAAATTTGATCCTCCCCGCAATTCTTCTACCCCGAGCTCATCCTCACCCGCTGCTACGGCCTAGGTTCCTAAAGTTCCTGAGAGTCAAGGAATCATTCCCCCTTTGTCCTCTTCCAAATACAATTTCTTGAATCAGTTGGCCAACATCAAAGCAAGTGCAACCCTTCTAGACATGGTTGTCGTCCCTGAATAACAGATGCATCTGAAACAATTCATGGAAGAAAAAGCTTTTGTTGTGGACAACCTTTCCGAAGAGGTAAACAAAGAGGATTCTTTTGTAAATAAAGTAGGTGTACATAACTTTATATACCCTGTAAAAAATCCTCGTTTTTTATATTTCTGTAAATATCATGGATAAGATTTCCCATTGTTGTCTCATTGATGGCAGTTCGGGCCCAAGTGTGAAGTTGAAGATTATTATGGAAGATCTAGGATTGTCTTGTACAAATGAAAACACCAAAAACATGCTCTCCTATAATAATCTACAACAAACAACCATATGCGAGATTAAGGATGTAACCTTGGTTTTATGCACTCATCTTGAGATAAGGACAACCCTCAACATTCAGGTGATTGACATGCCTGTGAGCAATTATTCAATTATCTCGGGGAGAGATTGGCAAGCCTTAACAGGTGGATAACTCTCGCTCAATGGGACACATTTATCCATTCCTCAGAATGACAAGAATATTTTATTCCTTAGAGAGGGAAGAATTTCACCCTACATAGAGAGTGTTATGCAATCGAGCGTAAAATATATAAAAGAAGACCTAGGAGTGTATTCCATCTTTTTTGAAGAGGATAATATTCCTTTGGAAAGAATTGATTTAGATGATGATATATGGCATATTCACTTTGATGGTTCACACTCTAATGAAGGTAATGGGGCTGGCATTATCTTGGTTTCCCCTGCATGAAAAATTCATAATCTATCTTACAGGTTAGAGTTTGTTTGTACAGACAATGCCACTGAATTCGAAGCTTTATTATTAGGCATTGAAAACGCCCTTAATCTTGGTTGTAGTCACCTTTCAGTTTTCAGAGATTCCGAGCTTGTTGTGAACCTGATACATAAGATATGCTCTCCTAGCAACAAGTTGATGGAACGATACACCCAAGATGTTTGGGCACTTACCTAGAACCTTTTATCTTTCAACATCACTCATATTAGGAGGGAGTTGAATTCAATGGTTGGTCGGTTAGCTATATCTGCAGCTTCTCTTAAACAACAACTTTTGCCTCACATACCTGATTGCTATTTTTTATCTCTATATTGTTCATATATCCCTGGCAATATAGAATCTTGGCAGGCCCTCCCAAACAATGATAGTATTTGTGATATCATTCAAGATGATCCTCTTAAGCCCGAGGAAATTATTTCCATAGAAAACAATGAGATTCCTGAGAGCTTGACTCCTCTTGAGAGTTCGTTTTCATCGAGTGATGTAGGCAATAAAGAAAAATAGAAAGAAGAGGAGTTACGAAGGAAGGTGGTTGAAACCATCTCCAAGAATATTAGGACACCTGGATCTTCAAGGAATGTTAAAATAAATGTCCAGTGCTTTGATAAAGAAGAGATGAGGACTGTCGAGCTACTTGGTGGATTTCAAAATATTTTTGCTTGGTTTAATGAGGATCTTCGTGGTTTTGATCCAGGTCTTGTTCAGCGTACTATGAAACCAACTAGGAAAAAACAAGGACTTGTTAACTCTACACTGAAGGCAACCTTTCGAAGGGAGTTGAGAGATTTCTTAAGGGCTGGAATGTTTTTTTCAGTCCACCTTGAATGGGTTTCAAATTGGGAACTGGCCTCAAGGACCACTGATAATATTAGAACCTGTATTAGTCTTTGAACTTTCAAGCAAGCAATTATGAGAAATCCTTTCCCTCCTCTCAATATGGAAATGTTTTTGCTACATGTTGTAGAGTCACATTTAAAGCCCTTACTTGACAGTTTGTTTGGTTGCAAGAAAATCAAGGTAAAAGGGGCAGATGTTCAGAAAACCATTTTTATTACTAATTGTGGTACTAATGCTTACAAATTCTTGCCTTTTGGCTTACTTGATGCAAGTACCTCCTTTAAAAGGCCTATACATACAACTTTCGATGAATTTGTTAGTCTCCATGCTTGTCTTGATGATTTAATTGTGTGCATCAAAGGGATGATAATTACATCAGAATTTCAAGTGTTGGGTCCTTTCCAAATAACTTTTGTCTTGGATGCTAACTCATACATTTTAAGGGATTTACAGAGGCAATTGTTTTCCTACATCACTAACATTCCTCGCTTGAAGTATTGCAAGGGGCCAGCGTGAAAAGTTCTAAAGCTGATTGGATTTTCTGTATACTAGTAGCCTAGCTCTACTTTCATTTTTTGTGCTTCTTTTCTATGCTTTACAGTGATTTGATTTTTTCCATCTGAGTTGATTTTTTTTTTCCTTGCTGCATTTCATTTCTGTCTTTTATTGTTGTTGTTTTAGTTTCTGCAACTTTACTTCCATCACGATTTTTATTCTTACTATCTTTAGTTAATTTGGTCAAATAGGATGTTGGATCAATTCTGCCACAGTGACACTCTTACAAAGCATTGTTATCCAATAATAATAAAGCTTACACAACTATTATGATGTCTCCTTTGAAGGACCCTTGAAATTGTTATATATTTCCACTGTTGTCTTGTAAAGAGATTGGTTATCTCCTGCTTCTTCTCTCCATTTCTTCGTCCATTGAGAAATAAAGGAGCAAATCCATCAATTTTTCTCCTTGAGATAAGAGCCAATTCTGGTTGGATGATTATGCATATAGGGATAAACCCCCTAATACTTATCATTTTTCATAAGTTATTCCCAAATTCCCAGTCATTTTTCCATTAAATCCGCTCACTTCCCCCTGTTGCATAATCTTCCTAGTTATACCTTCTATGCCTACTGTTCTGAGTCTGCGAAACCATGAGTTTTGAGTTCTAAATATATTGAAAACAAATTTCCCCGTGGAGTCGCCAGTTTTTTGATGATTAAAATCATCAACGAAGTTTGCCTACAAAGTGTTACTAAAGCCTATTATTATAAAAGATAAATAATACTAGTAGGTGGGACCCCTTTGTATTGTTGAAGATCAGATCTGTTCATAATTGATGTTTGTGATGATGTGCGACATGGCTTGTGGTTGATGAGATCTTGTTTTTATTGGATATGATTTGAGCCTATGAAGTATTGGTTCTTTATGTTACTATAGCCTATGCTATTCATTGATACCATTGCTATATGTTCTTATGGCACCTGCACAACAAACATGTTAGAGAAAATACATAAAAGACAGTTTGGAGAAAGACAAAAATACTATAACAAATGCAAAAGAAAAGGGATCTAACTCTGCAATTTTACTATACCACATACAAACAATTGGAAAGAAATAAGAAACAATGAAACAATTGCAAAGGGGAAGAATTTAAACTATTCTATATACTATACTACATGCATGAAAGACTCAAAATGGTTATGGTTAAATCCTAACTAGAAATTCAATGGTCATGCGATTTAATTGAGTTATATAGTCGATATACATATGGTATATCTTCGAAGGACAGGATATGGCTGGCACATTTTGACAAAGTAATAGGAACTAACGGTTATGCGATTTAACTATGTTATATGGTATGTGGTTGTTTTATGTATGGCATAAGTTAAGGAATATGATGGTTGCGCTATTGGATTTTAATGAGGTGATGGTTTCGATACATGGTCTGATTAATGTTGTTAATGAAGAACTTGTTGGCATGTACTATTGAATTTAATTGACTGTGTGTGGAGGCGACGTGCATTTACTGTACGTCACCCTTACTCCTTTTGTTAGCCACCACCCTAGTCGGGCTATTGTTTGACCTTGCTATTGTGGTTATGCTATGATTTCTTAGTAGAGAGGAACCGCTCGACCATCTCAAGTTTTAAGGAATTCAATTACAAGTATGTCTTTTTTTGGCCATTCATGAGTCTACTTTGGTTATGAAATTATTACGTGCTCGGGTGTATTGGTTTGTGCTTTCCTGAAGTGTTGCAACTGTGTAAAAAATTGTGATTTGGAATAAAGCGTCGATGGTTCTTTCTGCAATAATCTTGAATTCATAGTGGTCATCCCGGGCATTAGCAGCCATAAGGGTTTTTTGTGATCTTCATTGGCTTAGTTGGAGGGTTTTTGTTGGTCTTGGTTGGATGGCTTCCCTCACGCATCCGCATCACTATATCCAGTATCTACCTTTTATGAGTTTTAATGGATGATTTACAAACAAGGGTTGCGCAATGGGTTTTCTGTTCTTACTTAGCCATGTCTTCACCTCTGTGTTGTGGTTGTTTGATTGAGAGCCACGAGGGTTATAACCTGGGTGTGTTAAATATCTTTACTGATCAAGTTTCCACCTCTCTCCTCTGTTATAGCCTTCTTGTCGCGGGATTTTTTATCTATCCATGAATAAGTCATGGTTATTTCTGTGTTTGCGTCGTTGGTCTCAGAGGTTTCACCATTAAAAGGAGTTGGATCTATTCTCCTTGTGTTGGCTATGGAACAAATCCTTAGCCCTCCAGTTTGAATATTGATAGAGAAGACCATCTTGGCCTATTGGGTTTACTACTTGGTTATTGTTGGATGGTTGTATATTGTCAACTAATTTGAGTACAGGATCACCCAGTTGCTCATGTGACAGTCTTGTTGGTTTGGTATCTAGTCACTGTTCCTATTATAACAATGGTAAACCCTGCATTATTAATTTCACTTTTCAAAGTACACAGTTTCTCTCCTTATGTTTAATAACTCAGTATTGTTTAATTGAGAGGGTCGCAACCCCGATTCGAGTTGATACGTGGGTATGTTTAGTTTCCACAACATGGTAGGTCGGTTGTTGATTGTTCCAACGGTCCAAGTATAAGCTCAACATTGAATTGGTTGATTGGTTGATACATTGTCACTGTCTTTTGCACTAAGATTATTTGGATGTTTGATTTGGCATTGGTTATGATTGCTAAATAATGCTCACGCATACTGCATTCATAGGTCTGGTGTTTCTACACAATGAATAAATGGTCATTGTAACTGTTAGTTTCTTTTGGGGCCGAATAGTTATTGCAACCAGGATGACTGTAGGAACTACATCCACTATATGCTTATGATTGTCTAATTGTATAAGCTAAGTTTTACACAACATAGTTGATTATATTTTGACTAACTCGAAGCAATATTGTATTAGATTGATGGCTCAACATGATGGGTTGAGGTATTACTGTGACTATGTGTTTTCTTTTGTAAAATGGAGATGTTGCATCATGGTGTTTTGGTGGCTGTGCACTGTGTATAATATGGATAGCTGGGGTTCCACACTCATAAATAGTAACAAAATTTTAAGCACGATACCGTGGCAATCCAGTTATTTGTTTTATGAAGACAGGCATGTTGTTGGTACCTCGTCGTGTTGGATGGATGGCCTAGATTTTAGAGTCACATGGAATTGGGCTTATACAATGACATAATTACACTTGCATGATTGAATTATTCTGTGCATAGCTTGTGTTGGAATGGTGGTTGTTGTCTCTCTGTTTAAATGTCAATTCGGGTTTTGCAATTTAATCTGGATTATTGGGTTTACTGCCTCCATATATGTTTAATGAATATAATTGCATTATAAATGATAGGCCCGATTGCAGTGATAGTGTGACTTCATTGTTAGTTTTGGAAACATGACTTTGAGTGTATTTGTTGATTGAAGTAAGGTATGGGCATTGGTTGATTCTGGTGGTTAACAGAGTGGAAATGGTTACTATTTGAAAAATGTTATAAGATGCAAAGTATATAAATGAAAGGAACATAACTCCTTTACAGATTGTGTGGAATGCATATTGTCTTGTGATGGAACTATGTTGGACATTTGATTATGAACAATGAACTAATTAAATACAAAGTAATTGTTATTTGGTCACAATGATCGTTGGTTAGTGCATCTCCTTTCACAGAATGTTTTATGGATAAATTAATTAATTTTATGAACAATAATCACTCTTTTTCCCTTCCATTATTTCATTTTTTGGTAATTACAAATCCCTTCGCCTTCCCATATTATTTTTTCACTCCTTGTTCTAAGATTGATTACGGTCAAGAGAATTTTGGTGTTAAAGCAGTTGAAAGTGGCAGAGTCTTGTTTGGATTACAATGATGTTTTATTGGTTTGATTCATAGTTGATTATAGTTGTCATTGAGCAGTAACCATGTTCTTTTCCCCCTCATTATGTCATGTTTCGCTCAATACAAATCCCTCTCATATCCCAGAACCCTTTTTCACCCCCTGCTCATTGATAAACAGTAAAACAATTTGTATGGATTGGATTGCATGAGTCTGATACATTGTTGAGCCAAATATATTTCATATTCTTAAGAGTTGTCATGTATGGTTATTTAAAAGACTATTTTCTAATCAATCACGCATGCAGGAATGTGTTTTTTTAGTTGAGGTAGTCATGGCCGAGGAAACAGAGGTAGAGGTAATTGGAACAGAGGCCCAAGAAGGCCAAGGTTCTCCATACATTTTGATGTTGATTCACAAGAGCTTGGCCAATTGTTTCAGGTCATATTTTTCAATTGGATTGGGCAGGGAGTAGTCCAACCTAGGCCTGAAAGGCCTCCTTTCCAAGTCCCGCAAGCCCCCAAAATCCCTATACCTCCTCATATCTCATTACAAACCGAGGTTCCTGAAATGATGGATGGAAGGATATTGTCCACCCGTCAGTCTCCCAACATCGTGGCTGGTCCAATTTGTCCTTGCCTGCTCCTCTGCCTATTAACCCCATTGTCCAATCTTCCCCTGACCACTCGTCAGTGCAATCCTCCCATGCTAGCAAGAGATTGAAAACTGAGGCCCACCATGACCTTGACAAAGGAAAAACCACTGCTACCCCTTCCTCATCCTCCAATGGCTCTGACAAATCTATGTCTTCTCGGATGCATTTGAGGGATGATTGTTCCCACGTGATCAATGAGGTTAGGCCTAAAGGCTCTGCATAGCCAAAGGCAAATTCAGGAAAATCGAAAGGTGACAACAACAATCAAGGAAGGGTTGCATCGCAGACTGGGAAATATGGCTTTTGAGTTTTATTTTTATCCATTATTGATGACAGTTGACTTCAGGAATTTTTGTACAGCATGTTTTATTTTGGATACATGAGTAATATTTTTTTGAAAATAATTTCAAATATCATGAGCTAAATTTTCAAATATGAATATGTGAATGGGAGTCACAAGGAGGTGTGTTTTGCTTAACTAACTGGTTATGTTAAGATTGTTATGAGCTAAAGGTTGTCACAAGGGGTCCCACCTACTAGTTATTATTTATTTATAACCCTTATTATGATTATTTCTTTTTCCCCTAACTAAAGTTGGTTGAGTCTTTTAATTAACTTAACTAATGAGGGGGTTCAACTACTTCAACCAATTCTAATTTGTTTAAAAGAAAAAGGAAAGGGAGGAACAAGAGGAGAATAGAAGCAAAATCATACTAAGGTTTTCTCTTTGAGTTTATGTTGAGATAGTTCAGTTTTCATTCATTCATATATTCATCATAAGACTAATTCTCTTTTGTGATAGCAGGGTCTTATTGTAGACAACAATATTCAGGGTTGAATCACATCATTTAAACACTTGTTTTTTGGAGGTGTTGATCTGTCTTTCATAGTCTGTGTAGACTTGTCTTTTTGTGAATTAATTTTCATGAATGACAAAGGCTATTGTGCAGAGTCGAGTGGGAAACAATCTGTGGCAAGCTGATCCAACTTTTAGAGTTCAGTTTTGGTTTTCTGTCAGAGGTCCTTTTGTATGTCCCACCAGGGATGTCTAAGTTTGACTTTGGTCCAAAATTTATGCATGAGATTTTGTAAAGAAACTGACTCTTTGGTGAATTCGAATGAAATAAAGGATTTCTTTATGTCTCATCTGTCTTGATTATCATCTTGGTGACTTTACTTCTATCTTTACATTTATTTCAACAACTGATATGTTCAAAAAATTACATAAAAATTAAATTTCCAGCAAGCTTTTTGTTGATAAAAGAGTAGCCTAAGCACTTGTAATTAATACTTGTGAGTTAGGATGTTATTTTTGTTGGCTATAAACATAGGGTGATATTCCCGTCTATTTTTCTCTAACCAAGCAGAGTCTGAAAATGCTTGAGTAAGATCATTTCATATATTTTCCTCAACAATACTCAATGGTATGTGGGAGTACATCATAATCACATTCACTGGCATAATCAGGACCATTGGGATCCATCAGATGTCTATCATATTTCTCTCGATTGTATAATATCTGAAAAGTGCCATTCCCCATAGGAATGCGTGCATGAGTGAGATCAATTCTAAGGAAACCCCCAAGCATAGTATACCAACCCCTATATAAAAGCATCCCCCAAGCTTCTAGAACATCGATCACAACTATGTCCATGAGAATGCTAATATGTGGAAAGTCAATCAGGAGAACCTAAACATCCTCACATACCCCGAGGACTTTGACCTTTCTGGAGTCAATACCACATACATTTCCATAAGGTTGGGTTGTCTTCAAACCAAGTTATTTCATTACCTTCAATGATATGACATTTGTTGAGGCCCCTTAATCAATCATGCAATTGTTCAAATGGGGGTCATTCATGCCCAATGAAAGATAGAACAGAGGGTTCTTTTCCCTTGGTCAATCAAGATACATAGTGTTTAACATGATGGGAGGATCCTTATTTTCGGCTAGCACCTATAATATTTTCAAAATTTCCCTTTTTACAGAAGGGATCTTACACATCTCTGTCACTGGGACTGTCATATTCAGTTTTCCAAATATGTTTGCAACATATATATTCAACTGAATTTCATCTGTAGGAGTTGTCTTAGGAATCAATCCACATACTAGTGGTGGAGGTGTCGAAGCCACCTTTTCTGCTGATGGAAGAGAAGTATCAGGTTGTAGTGGAGGGGTTGAAGCATTTTTTCTTTTGTAGGTTAGAATTCCCCTCCTCTTTAATTCCTTCTTCTGATCATTTTTCAATTTACTTAAGGCTCAGATTATCCCCTCTCTTGCTCCTATTATTCTGGATTCATTGATTTGTTATTGAGTATCTTGTTCATCCTTGAGATTGCAAATCATGAAGTTTATATCATCAGGATAATCTTCATTTTGTCGAGGGAATTCATCTTTCCTGTGGATTTCTTGGCATGGGAGACACCAAGCTTCTATATCAATTGTTCCAACAGGTTTGAAAGAATCTAGGTCCTTTGCCTCTTATTGAGGTCTTAGTTTCCAACTAGTGGCATCTCTTTATTGTATGGAAAACTGAGGTCTAGGAGAAGATTGATTTTTTTCCACTGTAGTCATACAATTCATGAGTTGATTCTGCACCTGAAAAAACTGAGTATTCATTTGGTCTATTTTCTGAGTCAGGAGAGAAATCAGATCAGGAACATTGTTGTTGGAAACCTTCGTCCTTGATTCTCTCTTGTTACGAGGGTACTGAAAAGGTTCTATCTTTGAATCAAGGAGATTCTCTTCAATTTTGATACCGAATTATTTATCCTCTACCAATGGCATGGGATTTTTATCTTTAAGAATGTATCGGAAATTTCCTTCAAAGGAATTCATGTAAAGGAGACAAATTGATGATGTTGTAGGACGGTAATCTATTGGAATTTGATTGTACAACCTGTCAAATCTTTAAATGAATTTCCTTATCGTTTCATTCTCTTTTTTATTTATTTGATTGAACTGAGTCCCAAGTGTCCCACCATCTACTTTTCTCAACCATTTGCTTTTAAATAAGGAGGAAAAAGCATCATAGGTCATGATATGATTATCAAGGAGACCCTTGAACCAATCAAAAGCTTCTCTAGTCGATGATGAAGTGGATATTCTCATGGCCACATCTTCATGATCAATACCTGCATTGTCCATATCTCGTCCCATGACATAAATGTGGTCTTCGACAGTTATCACATTGTTTCCTGGAAAATTTGGAAACCACTTGTTGACTTATGTTGGCATCTTGTTAGGGTAAGCTTCGATATTGGCCATGTTAAGGGGTTTGTAGAGGTCTATTTCCCAAGGGCGAGCCATTGGAACAAGAGGAAGAGATTTATGGAAAAGGGTTTTAGAAACAAGAGACTTGAGAGGAGGCCTTCTTTGGCAAACCTTATAATCCTTGAACCTTCCAGAGGGAAAAGGTTTGGGGAAAGAAGGATTTTGGGAAGGTGGAGTCGTTGGATGAGTTTCAAAATGAACTCATCAAGAAACGTGGAAAATGAACATTCCTCGGGTGGAATCGCTAGGTAAGCTAAGGGAAAGGCTTTAGGATAGCTTACCAAAGTGTCATTAGGGTAAGAAGAAGATTCAAAATCTTCCCCAACAATGGCACCAAAATGTTATAGCGCAAGTTGTAGGTTGGGAAAATCCTGACCCAACCACAAAGAAAGTGCTACAACTTGGGAATCCTACACCCAATGTCACCTCGATGTAGGTCCCACACTTCATGGGTGACTAGGTCACTCTAGGGAGGTAATCCCGGTGAACCTAGGTGGATTGATATGGATATGGAGGGAAATGAAAGTGAATCCCCTAGAGGTCAAGTCTAAGTGGAATAAAAGGTAGGGAGATATACCTTGCAATTCAAGTAATTGTTTCCCCACAAGTATAATACTTCTTTGGATGATTGTACCTGCCTGAGACACAAGAAAAGACACTTTGCAATGATAGATGTTAGTTGGATCAGAAATTTAAGCTTGTTGTCCCTAATTTTCAGCAGTAAATATTCATTTATATCAACAAATAAAAAATCTAAAATCAACATATAAATATCTAGACTAGTTAGGTAAATCAACATCAAACTTAGCAATGAATATAGGTTGAAAAATGACACTTAGGAAGAAAGAGAAGATGGTTATTGTAAACATGTATTTTATGCAGAAACTTGCAACCTTATGGATGTATCATTCAATGGCATGCAAAAACAAACTCAACCACACAAAAGTGCCAAGAACTATCCCAAGAGATACACCCTAGTTAGTAGAAGAAGTGAGCCAAATTTAGGAGTTAGTTTAGGGTTAGTTTAGGAGTTATGAGAGTGTTAGTGGCTAGGGTTATGCATCCCTAATGGCTGTAGGTTAAAGTTTCTAACAACAATAACAGTATTCGAAAAGAGGGGACTCCCTAGTGGGAGAAGGCTCCTCTCCGTGAGGCAAATCAACTTCAAGCAAGAAAACATTCAAAAGATAAAAAATTACGTTTCCCAAGGAAATGATTTTATATCTCCAATGCAAAAAAGTATGACTAGTGCCTTTATTATTGGGTTAATGGAGTCAAATAAACAAGAGATAGATAATCTACCTCCTTGGGGGTGTAATCCATTTTACTTCCCAAGGTGAGTTTCTCTAGCTAGGGTTTAAGCTAAGAGGGTGTATGCTCTTATACTTCTCTTAGAAAACCCTAGTGAAATCAGTGAGATGAAGCATAAAATGATGAAGGATATGGTGGGGGTGTATGCTCTTATACTTCCCACCTAGCTCCTAGGATAACAATACTTGACTTGAAAAACTGATAGCATAATAGTAAAAGACCATACCAATATCAAGAGAAATGCCAAGACAATCCACCATAAGAGCTAGAAAACATCATCCAAAGCTAGCGCTAGACCTCCTCAATCAACCATTTATAACTATAGCCATAAACAAGTGCACAAGAGATAAAAGACCCAAGATAGCTGAAAATTTCAGACCAAGACCTCCCACAATGAGGGAGAGTTATGTTAAAGTGAGATATTATGATCTCTTATTTATACAAATGTCACCAATAAAAAAATAAATAAATTAAAATTAAAAAACATATAATAAAATAAATAATAAAAACTAATAAACGAAACAAAAAATTAAAAAACATATAATAAAACCAAAAAACAAAATTAAAACAAAAAACAAAAAAAATAAAAAAAAACAAAACGAATTAATAACAAACAATAAAAAATAAATAAAACCAAAATACAAATTATCCTAAGTCTAAAACACTCACGCACTCCCCTATAGCTCGGACCCCCCCTCCCCCCCTTACGTCACATCAACACCAAGGGAGTCAGAGTAAGTGGTATTGGGAGGGACACTTGTCACTGTATGGTGAAATCAGACCCCCCCCTCCCAATACCACTTACCACCTCAGAGGGGGTCCGAGTAAACCACCTCCCCCCTGCAAAACCACCCCCCAAGTTCACAAAACTGTTTGTTTTGCCAGTTTTGACTAGTCGACTTTCGAGAGGGATTCCGGGAAAATGGAAACAAATTTTCAAAATCCGAGAGAGGTTTTTATCAGCATGAGATGAAGAACAAAAACCTCTCTGATATTTGACACAGGTGCCAAAATATGGGAGAATTGAAGCCATCTTTGAGCCCCATGTTTCAGTTTTTCATTTTTTTCTGTTTCAGTCATGATTTTGCAGGAGCCATTTCAGCGAGATGGAGATGAATTTGGAAAAAATGAAATAGATTTTTGTCCAACACATGCTCATTTACAATAAACTCTTTCAGTTTATACACATTTGTCATCGTTGAGAAGAAAAAAATGTCTGAGTTGACCCCTTTTTTCAACAGTTCGACCCATCTTTCATGGTGGACAGTTCAAGATTTTCAAGGATTTGTTTCTATTTTTGGGACAAGGTGGTTGAATTCGACCTCCTAAGATTGGGGGGTGATCTTTCCTATATATTCATGTAATTTTAATGCAAAATGGTTGATCAATTAGACCTGTAGGGAACGATGGTATGGAAATATCACCATCTATTGTAAATATGTTCAACAGGCTATAAGTGACTTTTTGGATGAATACAAAGGCTTTTTGTTTCCAGATTCTTGTGTCATGATCATATGTTGAAGTTCTTCTTAATGTAACTAGGTATTATCTTGCTTCGCATACTTTTTATTTTTGTATTGTTTATGAGAAGATGATGTGCATGATTTGTTCTTAACACCCTGTACTAGGTTGAAACAATATTTATGTTTTCTTCCAAATTTGAATGTAGAATTCAGATAAGCTCTACTATGCATTTGAAATGACCCCTGATATTTTCCTCTTTCTATCTCACAAATTATCAGAATCCACTGATGTGACTGTCTTGCCTGGTTACATATGTCTCTGTTATTCATTCATTTAATCACCTGTGACCTTTGACTCCATTTTTCCCAATGGCCCTCTTTTGTTGTCCCAACCAAAAACTAAAAAAAAAACCTTTTATTCTCATACCTAGCCTAATATTCAATTCAAACAAAGTTATATCATATAGAGAGATCCATATCTAAGTCTTGGAGGGCTAGATCCTCGAATCCAAGTGGTTTTGGGGTTACCTCTGTCAATTTCTCCCTTAGCCTGAGAAATTACGGAGTGCTAACATAATGGCGACCATACTGAGGAACTTTCTCCAGTAGTGCACTTCAAGTTCCAGATTTGATTACTGATGGTGGGCAATGATCAGACATAAGAAGGCTGAGATCATTCACCTAGAAACTCCAATCTCTAGATCAGTTCCAATTCGAAGAATCCACTGGAGGAAGAACCTAAAACATGACAAAGCAATCCGAAAAGATCAGGTGTTTGAGTTCAAATTGTATTAAAGACATTTTTGGTTTTATCTGTAATTATATTCTCTCTTATTATAATTGTGGTCAATAATTTATTGCTGAAATTCATAATGATTAGTTTCAAGTTGAAGAACCTCAAAGGATTCATCCTTTACCTATAGCTCTGGTACACACTCCAATATTTGTAGATAGCCCAGTGAGATACAAACATGTTGCTTTATTTCCTACCACTGTTGAAATTCCAGTGAGATATAAGACCATTTCTTTACCTCCTGTACCTGCAAAAATCTTAGACGTATACAAGCCCCTAGATTTGCCTCAGATTAAATCATAGAGCAGAGGATAGGTAATGAACTGATCTATTTTGATTCCTTGCCCTTATAATTTAGTTCATTTCAGATTGTGAGAGGGAATCTTAGTCATATTCTAGTTGAGAATCACAGTGTAAGCCATGAAATGCCAATAGAACCAATGCCACAATCATCTAAAGAACTTTATGATGCAATAGATGATATGCTAGATAGCTTGTGTTTTCAAAGTTAGTTTTCATTTACCCCTAATGATTTCAAGAGCTGTTATGATTTGGATATGATCAGATAGTCAGCTCCAATGTCTTGTTCAGTAGAAGTATTAGTACAAAACTCATCAGATCAAATACAAGCATGTTCTGAGTCACTTGAAGACATAGAGAACACATGCGTGGCACCTGGTCATGAGGTCGAATTGACTAAGTCAGAATATCTAGTAATGGGTCAAGTCTATCTTGATCCAGTGGATATTTATATGGAGAAATTGTTCATCACAGAGCCACAATGCATTCCTAGTATTTTTGTTGTCTGTCAGGTTTATCAAGCTCCTTGTGATGAAGATTAGGCTGGAAATATCCACTACATGTCATTAACAGTTATGTTTCTAAGTTGGGTGAAAAACAGTGAAAGGGCCAAGGTATTAGATCCAATATTTGATTGGTTATATTGGATATTTCATATTGATTGAGGCCGTGCATTCTCAGGTTAGAATAGGATGTATGTACATAAATAAGATCATCATATCAACATATTTTAATTATCAGATTTATAGTATGCAAATAATCTTGATGGTCAAGCATGCTTTCCATTTCATTTCAGTGTCGCTTTGAAGATTCAGTCAAGTTTGGAATAGGTATAGGTTGTAGATTTTGGGATCAACCCAATGGATAAGCCACTAGTCTACATGTTCAGAGTTCACTGGCTCTTGACACCTCCTGAAAGAGCTGCCATTCCCAAGTGGAGCCTATGTTGGGGTCTTATAATCATAGGTAACTTGTTTCTTCAACTGTTTATTTGGTGTTTTTCCCATGGTGAAGACATCTGGCCTGCTGGGCTCGGTTAATTCCATTGCCCCCTCCATCCATGTCGCCTGATCCTTCATCACCCTGCTGCATCTTTCATACACCTCTGTGCCACTCATCCTTAATCCATTTGTCCCATTGGCTACATCTCGCCCACCACTCATTCCTGCACAAACAAGCTTAGGATACAAAACATTAGGTTAGTAATAAATAGTTAGTTGTATTTTTTAACGCTAATTAGCATAATAATGTTAATATTAATTAAATTAGTGTAGTTAGATTAATAAACTAGGTTAGTCTTGTTAATAGTAAATTAATTAATAATTAGTAATTAAGTTAATTGTTTAAGTTAGTACTTAGGTTAGTATTTTATTAATCAAAACATTAATTAAAAATTAAATAAAAAAAAATCAAAATATTACATATAATAATAAAACACAAATAAAACCAAACTATGTAATTATAATAAAATAAACAAAAAAAAACAAAAAATAAATAATAAAAACTAATAAACAAAACAAAAAATTAAAAAACATATAATAAAACCAAAAAAACAAAATTAAAACAAAAAGCAAAAAATAAAAATAAAAATAAAAAAATTAACAACAAACAATAAAAATAAATAAAACCAAAATACAAGTTATCCTAAGTCCAAAACACTCACACACTCCCCTATAGCTCGGACCCCCCCTCTCCCCCTCACGTCACATCAACACCAAGGGGGTCTGAGTAAGTGGTATTGGGAGGGACACTTGTCACCACATGGTGAACTCAGAACCCCCCTCCCAATACAACTTAACACCTCCGGGGGGTCTGAGTAAACCACCTTCCACTGCAAAACCACCCCCCCAAGTTCATAAAACCGTTTGTTTTTGCTAGTTTTGACCAGTCAACTTCCGAGAGGGATTCTGGGCAAATGGAAACGAATTTTCAAAATCCAAGAGAGGTTTTTGTTCATCACGGGCTAAAGAACACAAAAATCTCCCAAAGTTTACACAGGTGGCAACAGTTTCAATAATCGAAGCCATATTTGAGCTCCATTTTTCATTTTTTCCTGTTTCAGTCATGATTTTGCGGGAGATGTTTCGGCAATATGGAGATGCATTTGGAAAAACCAAAAGAGGTTTTTGTCCAGAACATGCTTATATACAATATCCTCTTTTATTTTATAGACAAGTGTCACTGTTGAGGAGAAACAAATGTTTGAGTTGACCCATTTTTTCAACAGTTCGGCTCGTCTTTCATGGCAAACAGTTCAAGATTTTCAGGGATTGGTTTTCATTTTTGGGACGAGGTGATTGAATGTAACGCCCCATATTTTGGCCTTAGGAAATTACAACTTCGATTTTTCTCATCATAGTAATTCATTGCTTAGTAACTATTTGGGCTCTGTGAAATTGATATAGACATGTGAAAGGTGTACGTCTAGACTTATTTGTGAGTTGCACAATATTATATTTTGTTGTTATATGTTTGTAATGATGATGATTATGTGATTTGGTTAAACATATAAATTTAAATGTGTAATTTTGGTACATGGATACCAGTTTAAGTTGTGTTCTGAATGCGTAAGATATGAAAGGCATGATAAAAATAAGCATACATTTCTTAATTGAACGTCAATACAAATATGGATTCTTATATGAAATTATGACATATATACATGGATATGAGTATTGGTGAACTAAGTTGTAGATTGACAAGTTATGTAATGACCAAATGACTGTAATGTTGACGTAATTTGGATGTCGTAGACATCCAAAAGATAGTGTATGTTATAAGTTGTACTTATGATTTAATTTATGGTTTCAAGTATTGCTATGATCTGTGATAAGTGTGGTTTTGACAGGACACATGACTTTCCCAGAGTGGTTGTTTGATGACGTGACTCTAAGAACAATAGTTTCACAGTATGGATCGATATAGGGTGTTGACCCTAGTTCTATAAGGAGGGGTGGAGGTGTTGCCCACCATTTATCCTCCGAAAACTAGAGTCGTGGGAGGGCTGTGTGAAATCACGCTCCCCTAGATGTGTGATGGCGACTGCTAGTTGCCTATTGGGGAATCTTGGTCGATGTGTATGACACTTCCGCTTACGGGTTCTATCTGGAGTTAGGTCAATATAGTTGACGCTCCATCTTAGTCCAACAGAGGAAAGGATAGGATGAAAGATGGAAGTAGGTTAGGAAGGAAGGATGCTTCGATGTTAGTTGAGAATACTGATTGGGGATTAGAGATGTCACTATTGTTTACTCACTTGGTTCCTACCATGTTTAAAACCCTCTTTGATTTCCTATTGATATTTTAAGTGTGACAATGAGTTATTGATGAATTAGTGTAATTTAATTCGTTAAGATTATTAAATGATGCATTACTTGATCTGTTGTCCTACATGTCTTGATGATCATATAGGAACTATGCATTAGAGGCAATGATTGTTTATCGTTAGTACATACATGAGATATGTGTCTGCTATATACGCACACATACCCTACCCATGTACACTAGTATAAGTAATTAATGTATTAATTATTAACTATTTAATTGAATGTTTATTGAATATGTAAATTATATTGCATACAAAATATCTAGAAGCATTAAATACCTTCTTGACTTAGAT
>ML787098.1:75908-89252 GCA_009831015.1 Picea engelmannii
GGGCAAATGGAAACGAATTTTCAAAATCTGAGAAAGGTTTATGTTCTGCACAGGCTCAAGAACAAAAACCTCTTCCATATTTTACACAGGTGCCAATAGTTGGGAGAATAGAAGCCATCTTTGAGCCCCATTTTTCAGTTTTTCATTTTTCCCTGTTTCATTCATGATTTTGCGGGAGATGTTTCGGCGATTTGGTGATGAATTTGGAAAACTCAAAAGATTGTTTTGTCCAGAACATGCTCATATACAGTAAAAAAATTATGTTTATAGACATGTGTCACCATTGAGGAGAAAACAATGTCTGAGTTGACCCCTTTTTTCAGCAGTTTGGCTCGTCTTTCATGGCAGACAATTCACGATTTTGAGGGATTGGTTTCTATTTTTGGGACGAGGTGGTTGAATTCTACATCCTAAGATTGAAGGGTGATCTTTCCTATATTTTCATGTAATTTTGATGCAAAATGGTTTATCAGTTAGACCTGTAGGGAAGGATGGTATGGAAATATCACCATCTCTTGTAAAGATGTTCAACAGGCTGTAAGTGACTTTTGCATGAATACAAATTCTTTTTGTTTCCAGATTCTTGTGTCATGATCATGTGGTGAAGTGTTTCTTAACGTAACTATTTATTCTCTTGCTTCACATAATTTTTATTTTCGTATTGTTTATGAGAAGATGATGTGCATGATTTGTTCTTAACACCCTGTACTAGCTTGAAACAATAATTATGTTTTCTTCCAAGTGTGAATCTAGAATTCAGATAAGCTTTGCTCTGCATTTGAAATGACCCCTGATCTTTTCCTCTTTCCATCTCACAAATTATCAGAATCCACTGATGTGTCTATCTTTATTGGTTACATATGTCTCTATTATTCATTCATTTAATCAATTGTAACCTTTGACTCCATTTTGCCCAATGGCCCTCTTCCGTTGTCCCAACCAAAAACTCAAAAAAAAACCTTCTATTCTCATACCTAACCTAATATTCAATTCAAACAAAGTTAGATCATACATAGAGATCCCTCTCTGAGTCTTGGAGGGCTAGATCCTTGACTCCAAGTGGTTTTGTGGTTACCTCTATCAATTTCTCCCTCAGCCTGAGAAATTACGAAGTGATAACATAATGGCGACCATACTGGGGAACTTTCTCTAGTAGTGCACTTCAAGTTACAGATCTGATTACTGATGGTGGACAGTGATCAGACACAAGAAGGTTGAGATCATTGACCTGGCGACTCGAATCTCTATATCAATTCCAATTCGAAGACTCCACTAGAGGAAGAACCTAAAACATGACAATGCAATCCGGAAAGATCAGGTATTCGAGTTCAAATTGTATTCAAGACATTGTTGGTTTTATCTGTAATTATATTCTCTCCTATTATAATCTTGGTCAAGAATTTATTGCTAAAATTCATAATGATGAGTTTCAAGATGAGGTACCTCAAAGGATTCATTCTTTACCTATAGCTGTGGTACACACTCCAATATCTGTAGATAGCCCAGTGAGATACAAACCTCCTGCTTTATTTCCTACCATTGTTGAAATTCCAATTAGCTATAAGACCATTGCTTTACCTCCTGTACCTGTAAAAATCCAAGATAGATACAAGCCCCTAGATTTACCTCCTATTCTCCATGACTTCCCTGCCAATTACACCAATAATCTGCCTAGGTTTGATGGAGAAAATGTGAAGATCATTGCAGAAAAGCATATGCAAAGTCTTGAGGATTTTCTTGATCTATTTGAGGTGGAAGATGATGATGTCTTTATCAGAATGTTCCAGCTACAAGCATTAGCAATTTCCATCAATTCATGAAAATTTTCCTAGATTGATGGGTGATCATGAGAAATGTCTTTCTCATCCTAGAAGAGTATGACCATTTGAAAAGACAACCAGGGGAAACAATACAACTTTTTTCAACAAGGTTCAATAAGTTATATCATGCAATGTCTGCTGATATAAGGACACCCCCAGGATCAAATCACTTGCATTTCCCAGATGCCTTTGATCCTGAGATGGCATTCCAAATAATAGATGGGAACACTGCAACCCTTGAATAAATGCAAAAGATTGCAGTTGATGTGGAAACTAACTTGTTTAACAGAAAGGAAAAATTAGAAGCATTGATGAAAGACAAAATAGAAAAAGAACATTCGATATCTTCAGAAATGAAACTAGACATTATGACCAACACTGTAAAAGAGATGATGCAGATGATTAGCAGGAAAGATAAACTTGTTGTTCAAATATCACATGTTCCAATAGTTCCAAAACAGACAAGGATCAATGTCCCCAAACACTTTGCAGCTCATCCTTGGTATCATGGATTAGATAATGATTGTTTCATGTATTCAATTCACAACGCAGTCAAAGATGAAGTTCCAACTCAGCTTGTTGAAGAGCCATCAGCTGATATGATGTGTATGTTTGATGACCTTTCATATGTAGATGATTTTCCAGGATATGATCATCAGGGTGATGATTATGTGGTTGAGTTTGATGATGACTCCTCAAAGAAACTAGCACTATATTCATGGGAAGAAGAAGTCCAATTATCATAATGTCAAGATGACAATCAAACTTTGCATACTAATCAAGATTGCAAGGAGAAAAATGCATCAAATTTTTAAGAAAGTGCAATCTATCTGCCCCTATGTTTTTCCTCGCTCGTGAGAAAACATTGCAAGCAGATTGTAAATAGTATGAATGAGGAGTGTTATGATGAACTAGTTGACGAAAACAAGGATGATAAAGAATCTTTTTCAGATCCAGAGGTGCAACCCTTGAATATTTTTGAATGTCAAACCTTAGATTAAATCATAGAGCATGGGACATGTAATGAACTGATCTATTTTGATTCCTTTCCCTTATGATTCAGTTCATTTCAGATTGTGAGAGGGAATGTTAGTCATATTCTGGTTGAGAATCACAGTGTAAGCCATGAAATTCCAGTAGAACCAATGCCACAATCATATAAAGCACTTTATGACCCAATAACTGATATGTTGGATAGCTTGTGTTTTCAAAGTTAGTTTTCATTTACCCCTAATGATTTCAAGAAATGTTATGATATGGATATGATCAGACAGTCAACTCCAATGTCTTGTTCGGTAGAAGTATTAGTACAAAACTCATTAGATCAAATACAAGCATGTTTCGAGTCACTTGAAGACATAGAGAACACATGTGTGGCACCTGGTCATGAGGTCGAATTGATTGAATCAGAATATCCAACAATGGGTCAAGTCTATCTTGATCCAGTGGCTATTTATATGGAGAAATTGTTCATCATAGAGCCACAATGCATTCCCAGTATTTATTTTGTCTGTTAGGTTTATCAAGCTCCTTGTGATGAAGATTAGGCTGGAAATATCCACTACATGTCATTAACAGTTCTGTTTCTAAGTTGGGTGAAAAACACTGAAAGGGCCAAGGTATCAGATCCAATATTTGATTGGTTATATTGGATATTTCATATTGATTGAGGTCATGAATTCTCATGTTAGAATATGATTTATGTACATAAAAAAGATTTTCAGAGAAACATCTTTTAATTATTAGATTTACAATATGCAAATAAGTTTGTTGGGCAAGCGTGCTTTCCATTTAATTTCAGTGTCACTTTGAAGATTCGGTCAAGTTTGGAATAGGTACAGGTTGCAGATTTTGGGATCAACCCAATGGATAAGGCACTAGTCGACTTCCGAGAGGGATTCCGGGAAAATAGAAACGAATTTTCACATTCCGAGAGAGGTTTTTGTTCAGTACGGGCTAAAGAACAAAAACCTCTCCAAGAGTTTACACAGGTTCCAACATTTGGGAGAATCGAAGCCATATTTGAGCCCCATTTTTCAGTTTTTCAGTTTTTCCTGTTTCAGTCATGATTTTGCGGGAGCTGTTTCAACGATCTGGAGATGAATTTGGAAAAACAAAAAGAGGTTTTTGTCCAGTACATTCTCATCTACAATAAAATATTTCAGTTTATACACATGTGTCACCATTGAGGAGAAACAAATGTCTGAGTTGATCCCTTTTTTCAGCAGTTTGGCTCGTCTTTCATGGCGGACAATTCAAGATTTTCAGGGATTGTTTCTATTTTTGGGAGGAGGTGGTTGAATTCGACCTCCTAAGCTTGAGGGGTGATCTTTACTATATATTCATGTAATTTTAATGCAAAATGGTTGATTAGTTAGACCTGTAGGGAAGGATGGTATGGAAATATCACCATCTATTGTAAATATGTTCAACAACATGTAAGTGACTTTTTGGATGAATACAAAGACATTTTGTTTCTAGATTATTGTGTCATGATCATGTGGTGAAGTGTTTCTTAACATAACTAG
The DNA here is from genome assembly GCA_009831015.1 of Picea engelmannii. Lineage (NCBI taxonomy): Eukaryota > Viridiplantae > Streptophyta > Pinopsida > Pinales > Pinaceae > Picea > Picea engelmannii. The sequence goes on from ML787098.1 coordinate 80,257, forward strand.
TTATTCTCTTGCTTCACATACTTTTTATTTATGTATTGTTTATGAAAAGATAATGTGCAAGATTTGTTCTTAACACCCTTTACTAGCTTGAAACAATATTTATGTTTTCTTCCAAGTTTGAATGTAGAATTCAGATAAGCTCTTCTCTGCATTTGAAATGACCCCTGATATTTTCCTTTTTTCATCTCACAAATTATCAAAATCCATTGATGTGACTGTCTTGCCTGGTTACATATGTCTATGTTATTCATTCATTTAATCACATGTAACCTTTGACTCCATTTTTCCCAATGGCCCTCTTCTGTTGTCCCAACCAAAAACTCAAAAACAAACCTTCTATTCTCATACCTAGCCTAATATTCAATTCAAACAAAGTTAGATCATACAAAGAGATCCCTCTCTGAGTCTTGGAGGGTTAGATCCTCGAGTCCAAGTGGTTTTGTGGTTACCTCTATCAATTTCTCCCTCAGCTTGAGAAATTACGGAGTGCTAACACAATCAAATCCCCGAACTCCTCTTCCCTCAGAACCAAGATGCTTTCATGCATTACTACAATGCATTGCCTTCTCCCTACCATCATAGGCTTGAGGAAAAATCCATTGATAATCTCAGTTCCGTTCTGCATACTTTCTCAGAGTATGAAGAACAGCTTGAAAGAACTGGCCTTCCCCAGGGAGAATCAGTTACACAGACAGTACAAGATATGCACAATCGCATGATATCTTTCTAGCGAAAGGGTATTTTCTCCCCTCTCACCCTTGGAGCTTCATCCTCTTCTGCACCCCCCTTTAGAAATCCAGTTGAAAACAATTTTCAGCCTAAAGCTAGCCTGCCTCGGAGTTGGTGTAAATTTTGCAAGGAACACCACGAAGAAACCACATGTGAGGTAAAGAAGAGTGTCAGAGATAAGATCTTTGGTAAAATACCAGAAGCTACTATCATTGTCTTAGATTTTGGAGAGCCAAAAGATGTCATGGTCATCAACAATAGGAACAAATCCTACGCTCCCAAAGGAAAATTTGATCCTCCCCGTAGTTCTTCTACCCCGAGCTCATCCTCACTTGCTCCTACTCCCCAAGTTCCTAAAGTTCCTGAGAGTCAAGGAATCATTCCCCCTCTCTCCTCTTCCAAATACAATATCTTGAATCAGTTGGCCAACATCAAAGCAGATGCAACCCTTCTAGACATGGTTGTCGTCCCTGAACAACAGATGCAACTGAAACAATTCATGGAAGGAAAATATTTCGTTATGGCCAACCTTTCTAAAGAGGTAAACGAAGAGGATTATTCTGTAAATAAATTAGGTGTACATAACCTTAGATACCCTATAAAAAAATCCCCCTTTTTATATTTTTGTAAAGATCATAAATAATATTTTCTATTGTTGTCTCATTGATGGAGGTTCGAACCCAAGTGTGATGTCGAATATTATTATGGAAGAGCTAGGCTTGTCTTGTACAAATGAAAATGCTAAAAGCATCCTCTCCTATAATAGTCTACAACAAACAATCATATGCGAGATTAAGGATGTAACCTTGGTTTTATGTGCTCATCTTGAGATAAGGACAACCCTCAACATTAAGGTGATTGACATGCCTATCAGCTATTACTCAAATATCTTGGGGAGACATTGGAAAGCCTTAACAGGTGGATACCTCTTTCTCGACGAGACACATTTATCCGTTCCTCGGAATGCCAAGAATATTATAGTCCTTAGAGAGGGAATAATTTCACCCTACATAGAGAGTGTTCCATAATCGAGCGTAAAATATATTGAAGAAGACCTAGGAGTGTATTACATCTTTGTTGAAGAGGATAATATTCCTTTGGAAAGAATTTATTTAGAAGATGATATGTGTCATATGCACTTTGATGGTTCACACTCTAATGAAGGTAATGGGGATGGCATTATCTTGGTTTCCCCTGCAGGAAAAATTCATAATCTGTCCTACAGGTTAGAGTTTTCTTGTACAAACAATGTCATTGAATTCAAAGCTTTATTATTAGGCATTGAAAACACCCTTAATCTTGGTTGTGGTCACCTTTCATTTTTAGGAGATTCCGAGCTTTTTGTGAACCTGATATGTAAGATATGCTCTCATAGAAACAAGTTGATGGAATGATACACCCAAGATGTTTGGGAACTTACCTTGAACCTTTTATCTTTCAACATCACTCATGTTAGGAGGGAGTTGAATTCAATGACTGGTCGGTTAGCTATGTTTGCAGCTTCTCTTAAACAACAATTTTTTCCTCAAATGCCTAATTATTATTTTCGATCTCTATATTGTTCATATATCCTTGGAAATATAGAATCTTGGTAGGCCCTTCCCTACAATGATAGTATTTTTTCTTTCATTCAATATGAACCTCTTAAGCCCGAGGAAATTATTTCCATAGAAATCAATGAGATTTCTGAGAGCTTGACTCCTCTTGAGAATTCATTTTCATCAAGTGATGTAGGTAATAAAGAAAAACAGAAAGAAGAGGAGTTACGAAGGAAGGTGGTTGAAACCATATCCAATAATATTAGGATGCATGGATCTTCAGTGAACGTTAAAATAAATGTCCAGTGTTCTGATAAAGAAGAGATGAGGTCTGTCGAGCTACTTGGAAGTTGGTGGATTTCAAACTGTTTTTTCTTTGTTTAATGAGGATATGCATGGTTTTGATCTAGGTCTTGTTCAACATACTATGAAACCAGCTAGGAAAAAACAAGGACTTGTTAACTCTACACTGAAGGAAACCTTTCGAAGGGAGTTGAGAGATTTCTTAAGGGATGGAATGTTTTTTTCAGTCCACCCTGAATGGGTTTCAAATTGGGAACTGGCCTCGAGGACCACACATAATATTATAACCTGTATTAGTCTTTGAAATTTTAGGCAAGCGATTATGAGAAATCCTTTCCCTCCTCTCAATATGGGAATGTTTCTGCAACATGTTGTAGAGTCACAGTTAAGGCCCTTATTTGACAGTTTGTTTGGTTGCAAGAAAATCAAGGTAAAAGGGGCAGATGTTCACAAAACCATTTTTATTACTAATTGTGGTACTAATGCTTACAAATGCTTGCCTTTTGTCTTACTTGATGCAAGTACCTCCTTTAAAAGTCCTATACATACAACTTTCGATGAATTGGCCAGTCTCCATGCTTGTCTTGATGATTTAATCATGTGTGTCAAAGGGCTGATAATTACATCAGAATTTCAAGTGTTGGGTCCTTTCCAAATTACTTTTGTCTTGGACACTAACTCATACATTTTAAGGGATTTACAGAGGTAATTGTTTTCCTACAACATTAACAATCCTCGCTTGAAGTATTGCAAGGGGCCAGCGTGAAAAGTTCTAAAGCTGATTGGATTTTTTGTATACTAGTAGCCTCACTCTACTTTCATTTTTTGTGCTTCTTTTCTATGCTTTACAGTGCTTTGATTTATGCCTTCTGAGTTGATTTTTTTTTTTCCTTATTGCGTTTCATTTCTGTCTTTTATTTTTGTTGTTTTAGTTTTTGCAACTTTACTTCCATCACAATTTTGCTTCTTATTATCTTTAGTTAATTTGGTCAAATAGGATGTTGGATCAATTCTGCCACAGTGACACTCCTGCAAAGCATTGTTAACAAATAACAATCAAGCTTACATAGCTGTTATGATGTCTCCTTTGAAGGACCCTTGAAATTGTTATATATTTCCACTATTGTCTTGTAAAGAGATTGGTTATCTCCCACTTCTTCTCTCCATTTATTTGTCCATTGTGAAATATAGGAGAAGATCCATCAATTTTTCTCCTTGAGATAAGAGTCAATTCTGGTTGGATGATTATGCATAGAGGGATAAACCCCCTCATACTTATAATTTTTCATAATTTATTCCCAAATTCTTAGTCATTTTTCCATTAAATCCGCTCACTTCCCCCTGTTGCATAATCTTCCTGGTTATACCTTCTATTCCTGTTGTTCTCGGTCTGTGAAACCGTGAGTTTTGAGTTCTAAATCTGTTGAAAACAAATTTATCTGTGGATTCACCAATTTGTTGACGATTAAAATCGTCAATGAAGTTTTCCCGCAAAGTGTTGCTAAAGCCTATTATTATAAAAGCTAAATAATACTAGTAGGTGGGACCCCTTGTATTGTTGAAGATCAGATCTGTTCATAATTGATGTTTGTGATGATGTGCGACATGGCTTGTGGTTGATGAGATCTTGTTTTTATTGGCTATGATTTGAGCCTATGAAGTATTGGTTCTTTATGTTACTACATCCTATGTTATTCATTGATACCATTGCTATCTCTTCTTATCGAACCTGCACAACAAACATGTTAGTGAAAATACATAAAAGGCAGTTTGGAGAAAGGAAAAAATACTATAACAAATGCAAAATAAAAGGGATCTAACTCTGCAATTTTACTATATCACATACAAACAATTGGAAAGAAATAAAAAACAATGCAACAATTGCAAAGGGGAAGAATTTAAACTATCCTATATACTATACTACATGCATGAAAGACTTAAAATGGTTATGGTTAGATCCTAGCTAGCAATTTAATGGTCATGCGCTTTAATTGAGTTATATGGTCGATATACATATGGTATATCTTGGAAGGACAGGATATGGGTGGCACATTTTGATAAAGTAATAGGCACTAATGGTTATGCGATATAACTATGTTATATGGTATGTGGTTGTTTTATGTATGCCATAATTTAAGGAATATGATGGTCGCGCTATTGGATTTTAATGAGGTGATGGTTTCAATACATGGTCTGATTAATGTTGTTAGTGAAGAAATTGTTGGCATGCACTATTGAATTTAATTGACTGTGGGTGGATGTGACGTGCATTTACTGCACGTCACCCTTACTCCTTCCGTTAGCCACCACCTTAGTCGGGTTATTGTTCGACCTTTCTACTGTGGTTGTGCTCCAATTTCTTAGCAGAGAGGAATTGCTCTGCCAGCTTGTGTTTTTAAGAATTTGATTATAGGTATGTCTTTTTTTGGCCATTCATGAGTCTGCTCTGGTTATGAAATGATTATTGGCTCGGGTGTATTGGTTTGTGCTTTCCTGAAGTGTTGCAACTATGTAAAAAATTGTGATTTGGAATAAAGCGTCAATGGTTGTTTCTGCAATAATCTTGAATTCATGGTGGTCATCTTGGGCATTAGCAGCCATAGGGGTTTTCTTTGATATTTGTTGGTTTAGTTGGAGAGTTTTTGTTGGTCTTGGTTGGATGGCTGCCCTCAAGTGTTCGCATCATTATATATAGTCTCTGGATTTTATGAGTTTTAATGGTTGATTTCACAAATAAGGGTTGCGCAGTGGGTTTTTTGTTCTTACTCGGGCCTGTCTTGGCTACAGAACAAACCCTTATCCCTCCAGTCTGAATATTGATAGAGAAGACCAGCCTAGCCTGTTGGGTTTACTACTTGGTTATTGTTGGATGGTTGTATATTGTCGAATAATTTGAGTACAAGCTCACCCAGTTGCTCGTGTGACATTCATGTTGGTTTGGTATCTAGTCATTGTCCCTATTATAACAATGGTAAACCCTGCATTGTTAATTTCACTTTTCAAAGTACACAGTCGCTCTCCTTATGTTTAATAACTCAGTATTTTTTAACTGAGAGGGTCGCAACCCCGATTCGAGTTGATGCGTGGGTATGTGTGGTTGCCACAACATGGTAGGTCGATTGTTGATTGTTTCGATAGTCCAAGTATAAGCTCATCATTGAATTGGTTGATTGGTTGATACACTGTCACTGTCTTTTGCACTAAGATTATTTGGATGTTTGATTTGGCATTGGTTATGATTGCTAAATAACACTCACGCATACTTCATTCATAGGTCTGTTGTTTCTACACAATGAATAAATGGTCATTGTAATTGTTAGTTTCTTTGGGGGTTGAATGATTATTGCAACCAGGATGACTGTAGGAACTACATCCACTGTATGCTTATGATTGTTTGATGGTATAATCTGAGTTTTACACAGCATAGTTGATTACAGTTTGACTAAATCGAAGCAATATTGTATTAGATTGATGGATCAACATGATGGGTTGAGTTATTATTGTGACTATTTGTTTGGATTTGTAAAATGGAGATGTTGCATCATGGTGTTTTGGTGGCTGTGCACTATGTATAATATGGATAGTTGGGGTTCCACACTCAGAAATAGTTACAGAGTTTTAAGCATGATTTTGTGGCAATCTGGTTATTTGTTTTATGAAGATAGGCATGTTGTCGATACCTCATCGTGCTGGATGTATGGCCCATCTTTTAGAGTCACATGGAATTGGGCTTATACAGTGAAAGAATTACACTTGCATGATTGAATTATTTTGTGCATAGCTTGTGTTGGAATGGTGGTTGTTGTCTGTCTGTTTAAATGTCAATTCGGGTTTTGCAATTTAATCTAGATTATTTGGCTTGCTTCCTCCATATATGTTTAATGAATATCATTGCATTATAAATGACAGGCCCGATTGCAGTAATAGTGTGACTTCATTGTTAGTTTTGGAAACACGACTTTGAGTGTATTTGTTGATTGAAGTAAGGTATGGGCAGTGGTTGATTCTGATGGTTAACATAGTGGTAATGGTTACTATTTGAAAATTGTTATAATATGCAAAGTATATAAATGAAAGGAACATAACTCCTTTACAGATTCTGTGGAATGCATATTGTCTTGTGATGACACTGTGTTGGACATTTGATTATGAACAATGAACTAATTAAGTACACAATAATTGTTATTTGGTCACAATGATCGTTGGTTAGTGCATCTTCTTTCACAGAATGTTTTATGGATCACTTAATTAATTTTATAAACAGTAATCACTCTTTTTCCCTTCCATTATTTAATTTTACGCTAATTACAAATCATTTCACCTTCCCATATTCATTTTTCACTCATTGTTCTAAGATTGATTACAGTCAAGAGAATTTTGGTGTTAAGGAAGTTGAAAGTGGTTGTGTCTTGTTTGGATTATAGTGATGTTTTATTGGTTTGCTTCACAGTTGATTGTTGTTGTCATTGAGCAGTAACCATGTTCTTTTCTCCCTCATCATGTCATGTTTCACTCAATACAAACCCCTCGCATATCCCGGAACCCTTTTTCACCCCCTTCTCATTGATAAATAGTAAAACAATTTGTACGGATTGGATTGCATGAATCTGATACATTGTTGAGACAAATCTATTTCATATTTTTAAGAGTTGTCATGTATAGTTATTTAAAAGACTATTTTCTAATAAATCATGCATTCAGGAATGAGTATTTCCAGTCGAGGTATCCATGGCCGAGGAAAAAGAGGTAGAGATAATTGGAACAGAGGCCCAAGAAGGCCAAGGTTCTCCATACATTTTGATGTTGATTCACAAGAGCTTGGCCAATTGTTTGAGGCCGGATTTTTCAATTGGATTGGGTAGGGAGTAGTCCAACCTAGGCCTGAAAGGCTTCCTTTACAAGTCCCACAAGCCCCCAGTATCCCTGTACCTCCTCATGTCTCATTATAACCCGAGGTTCCTGAAAATGATGGATGGCAGAAGATTGTCCACCCGACAGTCTCCCAACATCATGGTTGGTCCAATTTGTTCTTGTCTGTTCCTCCGCCTATTAACCCCATTGTCCAAGCTGCCCCTGACCACTCGCTAGTGAAATCCCCCATGTTAGCAAGATATTGAAAACTAAGTCCCACCATGCCCTTGAAAAATGAAAAGCCACTACTTCCCCTTCCTAACCCTCCAATGGCTCTGACAAATCCGTGTCTTCTCGGATGCATTTGAGGGACGATTGTTCCCACGTGGTCAACGAGATTAGGCCTAAAGGCTCTACATAGCCAAAGGAAAATTCAAGAAAATCGAAAGGTAACAATAGCAATCAAGGAAGGGTTGCATCGCAAACTTGGAAATATGGCTTTTGAGTTTTTATTTTTATCCATTATTGATGACAGTTGACTTTGGGAATTTTTGGACAATGTTTTATTTTGGATACATGAGTAATATTTTTTTGAAAATAATTTCAAATATCATGAGCTAAATTTTCAAATATGAATATGTGAATGGGAGTCACAAGGAGGTGTGTTTTTCTTAACTAACTGGTTATGTTAATATTGTTATGAGCTAAAGGGAGTCACAAGGGGTCCCACCTACTAGTTATTATTTATTTATAACCCTTATTATGATTATTTCTTTTCCCTCTAACTAAAGTTGGTTGAGTCTTTTAATTAACTTAACTAATGAGTTGGTTCAACTACTTCAACGAATTCTAATTTGTTTAAAATAAAAAGGAAAGGCAGGAACAAGAGGAGGATAGAAGAAGAAGCATACTAAGGTTTTCTCTTTGAGTTTATGTTGAGATAGTTCAGTTTTAATTCATTCATATATTCATCACAAACCTAATTCTCTTTTGTGATAGCAGGGTCTTATTGTAGACAACAATATTCAGGGTTGAATCACATCATTCAGACACTTGTTTTTCAGAGGTGTTGATCTATCTTTGAGAGTTTGTGTAGACTTGTCTGTTTGTGAATTAATTTTCATGATTGACAAAGGTTATTGTGTAGATTCGAGTGGGAAACAATCTGTGGCAAGATGATCCATCTTTTAGAGTTCAGTTTTGGTTTTCTGTCAGAGGTCCTTTTGTACGTTCCATCGGGGATGTCTAAGTTTGACTTTGGTTCAAAATTTTTGCATGATATTTTGTAAAGAAAATGACTCTTTGATGAATTCGAATGAAATAAAGGATTGCTTTATGTCTCATCTATCTTGATTATCATCTTGGTGACTTTACTTCTATCTTTACATTTATTTCAGCAACTGATATGTTCAGAAAATTACATAAAAATTAAATTTCCAGTAAGCTTTTTATTGATAAAAGACTAGCCTAAGCACTCGTAATTAATACTTGTGAGTTAGGATGTTATTTTTGTTGGCTATAAACATAGGGTCATATTTCCGTCTACTTTTCTCTAGCCAAGAAGAGTCTGAAAAT
>ML787098.1:107942-120229 GCA_009831015.1 Picea engelmannii
TGTTTCTCATATATGTGACTGATGTTGAATGTGTCATTGATTATATCCCTGCATTATTGTGATCATCATTGAATTCCTTGTAAAGTTTTTAAAAGAAGCATAATTGTTTAAGCACGGTAACAACTGATTCACCCCCCCTCTCAGTTGTCCAATAGAGCCTGCCTTCCATGGGTGTCCTAGTTTAAAACTTATTTATATTTTGGCACTCATGTTGCAAGTTTTCTATTAGGCCTGGGAGTTTTGTTTATTCTCTCCATGACTTTGCGTTGAAGCTCCATATATTCCTATTAATATTTTTATGACCATTACCTACAGGACTCCCCCTACCACATGTTGATACTTATATCAACACATTCTTTGGATTCTTCAGGAGGTATTGTGTCCTTTATTGGAATATAGGGTAGGTTCATTTTCACCTGCACAATGCATTTATCTGTATCACTCACATATCTTCCATAGGTTCCACCCCATCCGTTCACGACATCATACCTTCAAGATTCTTTAAAGATGTCATTTATGAATGGTAGAGATTACCTCTTCATGAGTGTCTTAGTTAGTACCTCACTGGCATTTTTGACACCCATGTTGCAATTGTTTCAATAGGCTAGGAAGCCCTATTTATTCTCCCCATGTCTTTGCATTGAGGCCTCGTGACTTCCTCTTAGTATCTTGTTGTCTAACTTACCCACGGGGCTTCCATAATTTTTGTTGAGTTGTAATTTCATTCCATATTAACCGTTTGCACTTATGGGCCTAATGTCGACTTTAGCTTGCCATTGTTGAACCATTTTCTTATGCATTCCTACCATTTTCTATCCTTGCAATTTATGCCTTTGTGAATCGACACCTTTATCCATGGTTGAGACTTTTCCCTGAGTGTCCTTATCCCACACATGCTTCCTTACATTGAACATACATATGTTTCTTTCACTTTGGAACTAGTTTACTTGCCCACAACACTCATTTCCTCCATTGTACTATAACATTATTTTATATTTTTTTAGGGTTTAATAACATGAAAAAAAAAAGAGGGGGGAGGAGTGTCTATCTCTTTTATTGGCAACAGTCTTGTCTCCCTTGAACAAAGAACAATATTTGAGTTAGTGACTCAATATTTTGGGTTTAGTATGTCTTTAGGATACTTTTTCTCATTTTTTAGTACAATCTCCTCCAGTTGGTTATTCTTACAACCATATGGAGCATTTGATGATGCCTCCTATATCACAAATGTATCCCAGTTTATAATTCATGTTCCCTAAGTCACATAATGTGCCTTGTTTTTGTTCAAGGGAAGTTTCATCCCGTGTTGACCATTCTGTAGAAAGTCTCTAACTTTTCAAGTCGACCTTCCTGTGTCAGTCAAGTACATCTCATCATCACAAGTATCTTTGTATCTCACTCATGCTAGTATATAAGGTCCCCATTGAATTATTGTTAGCAGGTCTACTCTTATAGAATATGATACATTTCTCTAAGAGTATGACCTAGAGTTTCACCCTAGGCCTATTTCCATCATTTATAGGTGACCGTGTGCTCAATATATGACAAACCATCATTGGTCGTTGACTAAGAAATTTCCCTTGTGTTCAATGTCATCATTGGTGGATTCCTCGTCTTTGTCAGTAGTCTCCATTATTGACTACTATTCATAGAGTCTCTACCATGTGATATTCCATATGGTTCATGTCAAAGTAATACCTTGGTCCAATCCTTACAATCTATTCGTCTGATTCCTTCCAAATCTTTGGCCTTTTTCTACCCTTTGTGTTGGATGATGGAGGATGCCTTAATGCCTTCCTTCTAGCTAATATCTTCCTATTTACTTCACCACGTATTTCTCTGGGACGGGGATCTAGAGTTATTTGTGGTACCTTAGGGCTTGCAGTCATCAATGGCAGGTTCCCTCACTATTGACAGTGGGAATACATCAATGTCCCTTGATCAATAGATTCTACCAGGTGTTCGACACCAGCTCATTTTTTCACACTTGTTAGATTGTACCATGGTACCTTGATGCCCATTATCATCATCAGTGGATTGTCTCGCGTTTGTTAACAATATACATCAATGACCGGTAATCAAACGATGTCTCACTATGTTTTACCCCAACACATCTATTCACATGGTATTGACTTGTACCACAACACATCATTTTGAAGACTTCATGTGAAATGCGAGCATCAAACATTTTTTGCTCATACTCAACACATATTGTACTGCCCCTCAGACATTGGTACACTCAGGGGATCAATTTTCTCACTCCAACGGTTCCATATATCCTATTATTTTCATTTTGATACATAGCTCCAATGTGTATCCATTTGTGGCTATGATCTGGTTTTTGCATGGATCCACTGTGTATTCCTCGTGGCCATGATTTCTACTTTATATGTATCACATGGATCCACTATGTATTGTTTGTGGCCATGGACATCAATAATACTTTCATATATGCCATGGATTCAAAGTGTACTTGATTTGGCATTCATGCTTACATTGCTCCTTAGCATGAGTATGTTGGACTTGGGAAGAGAATACTATTTCTTGATTTTTGTTCACAGTTATTTTTTTGGATTAGTTTTTCAGGAATTTTCATTGGATCTAATTCATTGCATCCTCTCCTCTCAAATTTATAATTTATTTCGACTATCAGTTTCCCTTCTAACCTCACACATTAGGGAGCATCTATTATACCACAATTTGCCACATCAATTGAATTTGTGAGATGGCTTAACCCTTTTCCCTAGCTTGCAAACTTAAATCCCATCCTCCTTCGTCCATATCATCTGAAAAAAAACATTTTTGTTGACATTTGTGGGTCACCATTGTGAAAACCTCATATGTCCACATCTTTCTAGTTTGCAACCTATGGATTCCCTAAAAAAAATATGAAAAAATAAAATATTCCATGTTTTCAGGTGGGTTTTTCGATTGGGCTTATTCCCAAACTCCCCTCGGCCCGTAAACAACGGAATTCAACCACCTCAATCCCTTAATTATGGTATAAAGGAACCTTTGAGGGCATGGATGAGAAGGACAACCTAGGTGCAATATTATGCTGATGAATTTGCAAGCTTTCTTATTTTCCTTGATCCTTTGGGTAGCATCCCCCTGATCTAGAACTTGTTTTCCAGTACTCCTTCTTCTCTCTTATATGACCATAGGGTGTATTCCTATCCCTTTTGGGTCATATGAGGAAGGGTCATCTTGTTGAGTTGATGCTTGAAGGACTAGTGGAGAATCCTGGGTGGTTGGCTTCAAGGCAATGTTGGCGATTAGAGTCAGGTTGTAACTACCTACTTATATTGTTTTTAATAAAATAATTATCTTTCCCTCCACAAATGTGTAAATTGATTCAATATATTTATATATGTTATTTTTATTCATATACTTGAATTTTTGCACATTATATGTATGATTTGAGTTCATAACTATCTTGTTGCAGCATAGACTTGGTCTCCTTTTGAAGGTCGATATGAGTAGAGATCAGGAGAAAAATCAAAGTTGGAGAAGGAGGATCGACATCAGACGTAGGATACAAGGTGTGAGGCCTCTCCTTCTCTCCTTCTCTCATCATTTCTCAAAGTAGTTGTTTTCTTATAGCATTGTTGTGTGTGAGGGTAGGTTTTGTCTTTTACATATGATCTCGCTCTACTATGACATGACCCAAGGTCACAGGGGAAAATACCTGTAACAAATATGTTTTCAAAAATTATGTGAAAAAAATAGACTTAGATTGGAAATCATTTTTTTCCTTTAGGCACATTTAAGTCTATTCATGGTACCCATTAAATCTTAGTTAAATATAAGTCAATTTCAAAGAAAATTTTCAAGCGTAGATTACTAATTATTTTCTTATTGAAAGCATTAACTTGTAAGACTTTCAATCATTATAATATATTACTTGAAAAGATCACACAATTTGCAGAAGTGTTCAATGACTATGCTAGATCTAAAATAAACTAACCATTAGACTTGGACAGGCAACCTAGATCTAGGAAATATTACCTTTGTCAATTTGTAAATTGCCAATAAAACAAACATAAAAGGAACTTTTAAATGAGTGGTTAAAAATGAAAAAGAAGACTAGTGCCTACCCCACTTGGGTTATGGGGTAAACTTGATCCAATATTGGATGATCATGTTCTTGTATCTTTAGTATTTGAAGTCACCAACACTATCAAAATATTGCTTAGTCAGATTCGATCTTGGAAAATTGAACCACTACAAGTATCTAGAGAAGAATAATCCTATGAGAAGTTATCCTAAGTACTACAATATGGAATTCAAACTAAACATATGGTAAGATATTAGAACCCTGAGATGTTTATTCTCAATACAATAAGTCTAAACATAATTTTTCACAAGGAAAAAATATAAGTCACAACTTGTACCCCAATTGCCTTGTTTAATGTTGTAGTAGCTCTTTTCTTCCTAGAAAACCTTCAATATCAAATATCCTCTATGAAGCTCTAGAACATATGCTCAAGAAATAAACAAATCTCACACTAGAAGTTAGGAAAGAAGGTTTTTCCAATTGATTTATGACCATACAAATGAGATAGGATACCTCCTTATATAGATAAGGCACCTCAAAAAACCATGAGTAATAAACCATGTACTAGTACAATACCATGTTACAATAAAATGTTCTCAGGTAAAACCATGAGCTAAAAGAAGAGGCACCCTCAATATCATGGTTTAAAATCACTCCAAGCCAAGTAAAATGGTCTAAAAGGTGATGTGACCTCATGAATGAGCTCTAACCACCCACATGTGTGTCCAGGAGAGAGAAAATGCACCCCCCACATGTTCTAATGACTCACACACATGGCTCCAAGAAGTGGGATGTCGAGTGGTCAAAATGTGGTGATAATTTTCATGTAAAAGATTTCAACAACATCATAACTAGGTCACTTTTTTCCCAATTTTCTATTATAACACCATTTCAGAAATTCCATACACATTCTTCATCTAATAACATTGATCGTGGAATTCTAGGCACTTTGTCAAAATATAACTTCCCCTGAAGCTACATACCCTAAAAAAATGGGCTCCAACCACATCAAATACCTCGAGAAATGGTCCATGTGGCACATGATAATGATGTGGAGTCCCTGTCATTGTCCCATGCACTTTCACAGATCCCAAAGTAGTGACATGTATCCCAATGTAGCATGCATATCCCAATGTAGTGTCATGGATCCCAATAAAGATGGCATGAATCCCAATGCAAATATATGTATTTGTGAAGATACACATATCTGAATGTAGTGTCACAGGTACTAGAGAAAGTACATAAATATTGAGGCATGATACATGGATCCCAAGGCATAGATACCATTTAAAACACATGTACACAATTCCCAATGCAATGCACCCACTCATAACGGTGGGTCTAGCCTCCTCACAAGTCATTAGGTGATGCACACGTAGTGATTTCTTCTAGAAACATCATAACATTATATTAATCTTAATATTTTCCTAAGTTTTACCATGGGAGGACAACCTTAGCCTTTATTACATGTGACAAATGCTAAGACAGGGGGTATTTCCTAGGTCACTAAGTTAGAAATAGGTGATATGATGGATAATATGTGAAAGGGGTAGGGAGAACTTCATGTGTTGACCCTCATAGTCCTTAATCTTATACAACTAGATTTCAAGAGATATAAGTCTGCATTAATTCAATATGAAAACCTTTAAGAGGGAGATTTTTCTTAGAGTTACCACCTCGACACTTTGTTTTACTGCCCAATTTTTGTATTTTCTTTCTTTGATTTCTTAGTACTTTCTTTAGATATGCATTATTTAGCATAGTACTTAGAGGTAAGGGCCTTTTAATTAGGTGGAATAGCTCTATATTTATTATTTTTTAACCTTTAAGTTTCATGTTCTTCAGCTCTAGCTAGTTTTGGATTTATTTGACTTAGGCTTACACTGCTCTTCATTTTGCTTGATAGGACTTCACTAAATGATGTATGATAAGTCAAACATGAACATGGATAAACTTTTGTGAATGAGATGGAAGTTAATGGGAAATATATAAAGGGTTAAGTATGTTTTAGGATGTGAGATGTGCTAAATCAACTAGATCTCTAGTAGTACGACTTGGCCCAAGATTTGGAAACACTTATCTGAAGGAAAATTGTGTCCCCTATGGTATGATGAGACAAATAATAAAATTGTTTGTTTTATAAAGTGTTATTATATCACACCTTTGTGTTTACCATGTTAACAACTAGCTTAGAAGTTATAACACCATGTCTAAGTATCAAACCCATACAACAAGAACATATCACAACAACTAAATTGAACACTCTAAACCAAAGTACCATGACCATGTGCAATGAAGCATAATGTACCATCTACTAATGCATATGCCATTTGAGGTGAAAGAGGAATAAGTTGATATACCATGGTTGATTTGTATGAAATAAGTCACGAGTGATGTGAGGCTAGATCATCATGTATCTAATGGAAGAACTAGAATAACAAGTCTGAATCGGAAGATATGAATAGGAGAGATCATCCAAGCAACAACATCACACCCATGAGAGGGTGGCTCTAGAAGTAGTTACCCTTAAAGGGAAACAAAGAGGACCATGATAAATGGTTAAAAATATAACCTTGGTCCTCCAAGGTACCCATAAAGTAGTGGTACTATGTAATAAACTCAAGCAATAGTGCCAAAGAAGAATGCCACCATAACCCAAGGTATTCAATCCAAACCCACTATATGTACAAATCTAACCCATATGAAGAAATGATCTAAAGCCAAACATGGGAGAAATCATATTATCATTATTCATTGATGTATATCATTGAAAAACATGAGGTAACCCATTGATGATGATAATAGGACCCAAGGTACATTAATACATTTTGACAACCGTTAATAGATGTGTCAATGTTGAACACTTGTAGAATTAACCATCGAAGTGTTAGTTATGGATACCCACTGTCAAGTGTGAAGGAACATGCCATTGAGGATTATAATACATAAGGTACTATAAAATTATCTAAATATTCTTCTCAAAAGAATGAGATAAATTCAATAGGAAGAGATTCATTGGAAGGAGGACAATAAAGCATCCCCATCAACCAATGCGGGATAGGAATAAGAACATTAGTTAATGTCTTGGAAAATTCCTTGAGATAACAAACCATTGAGTACAACTTGACACTGGGAAGGCTGAAATGTCAAGATATCTATGGAATGACCGACATAGGTTAACTCCTTCCCTTGAGCATAAGCATGACATAATGAATACCTAGGAACCAATTGTTACCAAAAGGGACCAATGATATATACCAAC
The DNA here is from genome assembly GCA_009831015.1 of Picea engelmannii. Taxonomy (NCBI): domain Eukaryota; kingdom Viridiplantae; phylum Streptophyta; class Pinopsida; order Pinales; family Pinaceae; genus Picea; species Picea engelmannii. The sequence continues at coordinate 115,262 of ML787098.1, forward strand.
AATGCAATATATATTTAAGGATGATCCGTAAAGATTGTAAGAATAATCATTCAAAGAAGTGAAAACTCAAAATCATGGTACAACTCCTAAGGTAATGTTAAAACCCAACTATAAGGCACTGACTCAAAATAGGTGATTTGTTCAATGGTGACAAAAAATTATGGATTCCATTTAACAATTAAATAGTAGAGATCCAAGTTCTTTCGCCCCTTTTTCCTTTTTATGTTTTTAATTCTTTTTGTCATTTTCATATATAATAGACCTTGGAAAATAATAAAGAATGCTATCATACAGTGGAGGAGATGAGTGTCATAAGGTGTGCAACTACATTTGAAGCACACATAATAGACCTATGTAGAGAAAGCAAAATATGTGTTGATAGTGTTATATACACTAATAAGTGTGTATCCTCTAGGGATATTGGGTCCAAACTACATAAATAACAAATTCAAATGGTAAGTAACAAAATTGAATGCAATGGCGATGACCATAAGGAAGAAAACTACAATAAAGCATTAGACATGATTGTGTAAGTGACGATAAGCAATGTAAGTGTAAATTGATAAGAGAACGAGATCCCCACCCATTTTTGCAAGAACAAACAAAAACAAGAATGAGCACAAGAATAAGCATGTCATTGAGAAACTTCGGCCCTAGTGGAGTGATAACAACACATTCATTTCACCAACATAGTAATTAAGAACCCATTGGAACATCCCATGTTCCCTACATTTATGCTTGAAATTCGGTTTGGAACCTTAAAGAATGAATCATTTCCATTCACTTTTGAGAACACACCATCTTCATTCAAAAAATATTTAAGGAAAAACCTCTTGTGCAAATAAATTGTAAGTATGGAACCCATGTACATAATTTCTTGCAATATTCTCTAGAGTATTAGTCCCCATGTAAGGATCAATTTTAGGATCATTAACTGAAGGTGTTGATGACCTTTGTTTCCTAACTCTATATTTTTCATTTTTTTCCAATTGATTCAAATTGGAAGTTTTGTTTTGATAATGGTCATGTCCACCATTATATTCTTGTATAACACTAGATGTATAATTACTAGATTGCAAACCCTTTAATAAGGTCTTTCCTTCTCATTTAGCCATATTTTATTGGTTATATTCTCTATCTCCCACCATAGTTTCACCTTTGCATGCAGAGTAAGTGCACTCTTGATAGACTTTGCAATTATTACTTTGGTGAAAATTCTTAATTGATGAAAAGTTTGCACAATTAGGGAAATTTGTAGGAGACACATTTTTCCATTTGTTTTCCAAAGGTGATTTTCCCAAATTTATACAAGATAAATGGTTTACTTAATTGTTCACTAAAACCCTAAAAATATTTGTTCCACTTCATCTGACATTAATTTTTCAACTTCATCTGACATTAATATTGGTCTCATGCGCACTATACTCATCCTTCCATGGATGCACATTCTACATGACCTAGTCAACCTAGGTAAGGGATAAACAATTCCAATGCATTTTAGGTTCTTTTATTTGCACATAGACGAGCCGATAGTGACAATAACACAATCTAAAATACATCAAAATGTACACAATGTCCACATTCCTCTAATATCTCATGAAGTATCTCACTCATAATTATCATCCCAATGTAAACCATCCCCACCAATTAAATTAACGATAACCTCGAATCAGTACACACAACCTCCTTTTTGAAATTCTTATCTTTATCCAACACTTTCTCCAACTATTATGTATAATCCAATACCCATCTTTCTATCTTCCAACTAAGTAAGAACTTCACTTAACACCACATGTTTCCTCAATGTCTCTACCTTCATCTTCGTATTCCCATAGAGTTCAACCATAGGAAAACATTTCTAATACATTGCATTGATATGTATTTACATATGTGGAGGCTAACCCCCCTAGATGGGGTGTCACCTCAATCACCAACTCATGTGCTCGGCGCAGAGGTGCCGACACCCATCTCGAGACCACATGTGGTCGCTTCACTTGCCCTGGTCATTAATATGTATGTCCCTTCACCAGTTAGATGGATCACCATGGTTGATCATGAGACTGTACTCCTAGCGGCTTAAATGGTTAGGAACATTAATGAAGGGAATCGAGGGAAATATTTCCATGAAATCCAGAACATCCCACACAAAATAGATGATGAGAGGTCTATACTCCCACAACAATGCAATGTTAATGTTGATTATGGCGAGATTGGGAGGTCAAGTGAGATTGAAATCCTACAGGAGCTGGAGGTTGGGATCATGACCTTGCATTATGTAGATATCCTTGCTCAGATTGAACCATGAAATCTTGGTATGAATACTGGAGGAAGGAATTCCAGCCCCTTGGGAGATAAATAAATGAGGGAGTGACATGGTTGTTGTTATGTTATGGTGTGTTTGGATGTGCTCTGATTTTTCCGAAACTTTTCTTGGCTCTTCAGTTTCTATGTTTTACATCGTTATGGATCCACGGGGATGTAAACCATTCTCCTCCATTGCGAGTTCGTCATGGGATACCAAGGCACCAGTTGCAGCTGCAGAATTTTATTAGGAATTCATGACCGAGGAAGATAAGGCCACAATGTCGTTACTGGAGGTCGAGGTTAGAATGGTAAGGGAGTTTAAATATGACGAGGATGTGGAGTATCACGTGGAATTCTTGATTCCATAACTTTGTTGTACCAAGACTTGAAACTTGAATTTCTTCCAAACTTTGGAACTTTATTGGCATACCAAAACTATGGTACCCTTACGTATGTTGCCCAAGGATGATGATTTTCATTAGTTAAAACACATAATGAAGACTCTAGATGCTCATAATGCATATCTCCTCAACGTGGTGATCTAGATAGCTCATTTTCATGGTGGCTCTTTCCATCCTCCTGATGTGCATTATCCATGGGATAATACTCTGTTGTAGTTGTACACAAAGAATTCTTGAGCCCATCTCCTTCTTAGGTTCCTCATGACTAGTGCAAGTAGGATTCATAGTCTTTGCAATTAATTTTTATATCTAGTTTTTCTATCATATGGGGTATTAAGAGTTACTTCAGACTTAGTTGGACATACACACTTCATATTTCAAGACTTATTATGTTATCTCTAGTCGAGTTTCCCCTCTGGGGCAGGCAAGTTTTTTTTTTTTTTTTAATTTCAAGAGACTCTCATGGTCTCTTTGGAAATTGAATCAATTCAGACCCTCCTATATATACTATTTATATCACTATATATTTTACTTACAAAAAAATCATATGTGGAGGATAAACTATACAAAGTGCTAAATATCAAACAAGCTTAGTGCAGAGAAGTAAAATCTAGTCTTGTGGTAGTTACAGCTTCTCAATGAGGCTAATGCCTTAAGTGTCACAAACAATGCACATGACCTTGAGAAGAGTTGGACCCTTCCTATTCATTTCAAAGATAGAAACTCCACCTCCTCCTCTTCTCCTTCCATCATAGTACAATGTGAAATGTTTCTAAGGAGAGTCAGTGTGGTTTGTTCTCCTATCCCTAGTAACTCTCTTTCATTTCATCTTGATCTAGCACTATATTACTCTCCATTGATAATTCTACTATAAGAAGTTCCACATAATATGGTAATTGGATGACACACCTTGAATTCATGATACTTAAATACAATTCACACAATCTAAGATAAAAAAAAAGAGTGGTTTTATGTTTGTTGGTTAGTGGGTGTAACATCCCCAGCCACCAATCGGTCGGGCAACACCACTACTCGGACACTTCACTTAGCTCTGATACCATTTTGTAGTATCCCCAGAACATACACACACACACACACATATATATGTAATGAATTTCTAATGAATTTAAAACAAATAACATAGAATTATTGCTACCATACAGACTCGTGTGGAATTGATAGTAATTCATACATGCAACGGAACACATGATAACATTGCAAGAATAACAAACTTTCATAATAGACAACATATCTTCTAATACATAGATCCACACAGAAAATAACAATAAGCCCATACATACAACATATAGATGCCATACTCATGAATATAAACATAAACAATACACAACATGTAATGAACATATAAGTGGTACTTATCTTTTTATGGAGGACCACCAAATGCATGTAGACCTTCCACAAACCTCCCAGCCTTAGACCACGCTGCTCATCACTCTCAGCAGTGAGTCACCCTCGTGCTGGGACTAAACTCCATTGGGCAAGGGATTCCTAGGCTAGGCAAGGTCAATAGGAAAGTCACAAAGTTAAGAGGAATGATTCTCGCCCAAGAGCCACTTACGCCCACTGCTCACAGACTCTCATTTCCCCCATGCATGTCCCACCCTAGGAGTATACACCTTCACTGTCACACAGTCCATCGATTGCTCCACCTCCCTTCCAGGGCTTCAGCAATAGGCCGGACCATAATTCTCATAGCTCCGTAGTAGCCACAGGACTCCCTCCAAGAGAACTCACTTCCTTAGCACACTCTCTCACCTGGAGATATTTGCTCATAGGCCTGACAAACTACTTCTTCAATCCACAACAACCTCTCTCACCTGGAGAGAGAATTTCTCACAGGACTAACAACCTGCCTCTTCAACCACGGGCTTGACAACCCACCTCTTCAAACCAAAATAGCAAGGTCGGGTAAAGCAAGGGATGGCTCAGTAAATTACGGAGGTGCACAATGGCCACGAGTTCATTAATGGTGGAAATGGTTGGTTGCGTGCTTGCTCAGTGCATGAGTGAACTCGTGAGCAGAAATGGGGTAGACTGGTCTAGCATAGTGAAGATGGTGAGAGAGTGAGAGCCAAAACTGTCTATGTGTGAACCTCTATGTAAGTGAGTGAGTGAGTGAGTGCCCCCCCTTAAAACTGCATGTGCCTAAGCTAACACATGTCGCTCATGAAGCATGTTCCTTTCCATTTGGAAGTCATTCCCTCTTCCCAAAGGAACTTAGGATAAAAACATATCCTTCTAATCA
>ML787098.1:127065-172948 GCA_009831015.1 Picea engelmannii
ATTTACTCCTTGTCGGGACTTTCCCCGATGGCGCAGATCTCTGCCACGTGTCCACTAATATAAACGGTCCGGATCTTGTCGCGAATTCGCGGATCGCGATTTCGTGTGACAAGATTTCTACGTGCTCGAAAGTTCCGATTCTCTGAGTTCCGACTCTCTCCAGGATTCTAACATGTGTCCTCCTTGGAATTCTACGGCTATGATTCCTCCTCGGATTTTCGAGAATCACAGGGTCTCGATTCTCTTGAGTTCTAATATCCCGACGCTTCTTCGGGACTTCTCCTCTACCCATGAGGACTTAAGTTCCTCGCAACTTCTGTCAACTCGGACGGTTGACGGTTAATCCCACAGGGACCTTATGACCCACGATCCTCCCGAGTTAAACTCCTGTGCAGTATCCAAGGCTTTAAACCTTGTGCACATTCTCCAGATCTGAAGGTTACAAGGGTTCGTCATCCCTTCCGAACAAATATGACGGTTCTAACACCATTGGTGTAGAGACCCGTCTCCCTGTGGTCATAAACCATACCAGCTGTGGTTTCACAGCACCGCTAAACCTCCTGAGTTTACAGGCACGGTTAAGTAACTCCTATACACTCCTGGTCATACCAGGGTCAGAAATTGGTCCTCCACACACAGTGTCTCCTCTCACCCTCGGTCCAAAGACCCTTCAACTGGCCCATCTAGGCTCAGTGTCGAAACCTTTTCTCTGATACTAATTTGTAGTGTACCCATTCACTACCCGGATTTTACCAAACCTCTCAGTTACCGTTCTATACATGGAATCTACAGAACTCATACTAGGTTTTACCAACCAAATGCATTTAACACAATTAAACACACTTAATTCGCAGAGTAAAATATATAAGTTACTGTTACCATTAACAAACCATAGCATGCAACAGTAATTCATTTACACAGCGGAAAACATGATACATGAACAACACAGTCATGCCAAATGTGTTAAACATAACTCAGAATACTTATCTTTTATCAGCTGGAGAAATCACCAACCAAGAGCAGGCCTTCCATGAACCTCCCAGCCTTAGACCACACTGTTCATCATCTCAACAGTAGGTCACCCCCGAGCTGGAACCGAGCTCCACCCCAAGGCAATAATCCTAGGCTAGGCTGAGGTTACGGGAAGATAACGCATTCACATTCACCAGGAAGAAGCTCTCCTAGGAATCTCCCACACTCACTGCACACAGAACCTCATTCCCCATATGCCTGCTCCACCCCAGGGGAGTGCACCTTCTCTGTCACCTAGACAGTCCTTCGGTTGCCAGTCCCCCTTACCTTGGGTTACAGGAACAGACCGGACCGGAAGTCTCTGGGCTCTATGGAAGCTACAAGGATTTCTCCCAGGATTTCTCTTCTCCCTTTGCGCACTCTCTCACCTGGAGGAGTCGCTCATAGGCCAACAAGCCTCACGCAGTCCAGTACTGTGTGGTCACAACAATCCACAGGAGACACCGACAAATGCTTCCAACAACTGGCTTGGCGATCACAGGATGATCTCACGGTGATGTTTTCGGAGCGGGCTTCACGCACAAGCTAGCTCAGTTTTCCCCGAACCACCAGGGGTTCTTCCACTCGAGTCCAGCACAGGGAATTCTGGTTCAGGAATGCGTTTCCGGGTTGCTTAGAACAGACACAGACTCATAGCTCTGGACAAGGTATTACACGGTTCTCCTCAGGAAAACACAGCTAACGGTTTCAGAGATGAATCTGATTATTCGGCAAAGGTCGTACTGGTTCCAAGCACAGAGGTTCGGTTCAGAATGGAGGAGCGTCCCCACCCATGGTTCAGTTCAAGGTTTATATTTGCATGCACTAGGGATGACACTTGTCACCCTAGGAACTGCATGCATACCACAGCGTGCATCCCCTTTGCACGTTCCCTCCTTTGCCAGGAACTTAGGATAAACAGAAATGCACATGTCTCTTTATGAAATAATATAAAAATATTATTTCCCAGGCATAAGCCCCCTGGCTTGGCACTCAACCCTTTTCCCACCTTTTAGCCCCTAGTTCCTTGCCCATTTTGTGGACGTTCAGTCCCCCATCACTCATTCATCATGGTCGGTCTGCTCTGGTGGTATTTATATTTTATTAATTGACCTGCATACTTACAAGTACATCAACATGCTCCTAGCCTTCAACACTTAGGCTCCCTGGCCTAACAAAACACATAAGCCTACAGCTTATACAAAACTTGGCTCACCAGCCTATAGAACATATTTACAATTCTTTGCATATAACATGATCTGTAACGGGGCTCGGCCTTGGGGACACTACACTCTCAGCCCCCTCTCCCTTACCCAGCCTAGTGGAGCTTAGTCCCCCATACGCTTTCTTCATGGTTGGTCTACACACATCGATGTTTTTATATTAATAATATGAATATTTACATGTACAAAACAGACTCCTGGCCTCTAACACCTAGGCTCTCCGACCTAATAATCACATAAGCCCATATCTTATAATTGTTTGTCTCACCAGCCTACAAAACATGTTACAATTCATAAATACAATTGGGGCTCGTCCTTGGGGATATTACAATCCCCTCCCCTTATTTTTGCATTGTCCTTAGTGAAACTTATTTACACAACATCAACAAGATTTTCAAAATCTTCAAAAAGATTTTGCTGGCATAGAATCCTCATGCTTCCAAGTCGCATCCTCAGGACCATACGAGGTCCACTGGACCTTTACAAGCCCTATGGCTCGATTTTGGAGCTATTTTCTCTTCCGGTCCAATATGTGCACCGGATGCACTTGAAACACACCTTCTTGCTCCACCTGAATCACATTCCAATCAATAACATGATTATCATCAGGTATATATTTCTTAAGCAATGAAACATGAAACAAATTATGTACAGTTGTGGATGCAATTAATGAAAGCATATATGCAAGTGGTCCAATCCTTTCTAGGATTTCAAATGCCCCACAATATCTGGCTACCAACTTGGAACAGTTTCCCAGCTTCATGGAACTTCTGTTGGCTTTCACTTTCAAGAAAACATGATTGCCTACTTTAAACTCCCTGTGGATTTTTTTCTTATCAGTACAACTTTTCTACCTATCTTGGGCAGCCTTCAAATTCTTCTTAATCTTTAGTATTTTCTCTTCCATTTCCTTGAGCAACTCTGGCCCAATCACTTCCCTGTCAACTGGGTTGTCCCAGCTTATTGGTGTGTTTCACTTTCTTCCATAAAGTGCTTCAAACAGACTCATCTATAGTGATGCTTGATACCCATTGTTGTAGGAAAATTCTACCAAGTGTAGGTATTCTTCCCATTTAGATGATTTGTCCATCACATACATCCTTAGCATGTCCTCTATCACTTGGTTCACCCTTTCTGTTTTCCCATCGAACTCAAGATGATAGGCTATGATGAAGTTCAGATTTGTTCTAAACCCTTTTAATAACCCTCTCCAAAACTTTGAGGTAAATTTCGACTCTCTGTCAGACACAATTTTCTTAAGAATACCATGCAATCATGCTACTTCCTTCATATAGATATCAGAAACATTAGCTGCCTTGTGAGTAGTTTTCAATGGAATAAAATGGGCATCTTTCATAAGCTTATCCATAACCACCATGATGGAATCATGTTGCTTTCTTGTTCTAGGAATTCCTATGATGAAATCCATTATCACCACTTCCCACTTCCACTCAGGTATGGGTAAGGGTTGTAGGGACCCTGTTGGGTGCCTATGTTCAACTTTGACCTTCTGACACTCCATACATCTAGCGATGTATTCTACAATTTCCTTCTTCATACTTGGACAAAATTAATGGCTCTTGACTGCTTCCATTATTTTCTGATATCCAGGGTGTCCAACATAAGGAACATTATGAATTTCTTTCAAGATCATAATTCTCAATTCTTGGAAATTAGGTACATAATTCTATTTTTGTTAAGGAGTGTTCCATCAACTTCCAATTTATAATCTTCAACTTTCTGCGACATTTTACTTTGCTGGAATTTTGTTACCAATTCCATGTACTGCAAATCTGATTTTTCAACCTCCACAATTCTTTCTTTCAAATCTGATTGGTACATGCTAATTTTTGTAGCATGCAACTCATGCAATCTCCTGTTGAGTGAATATACCACTTTGTTCTCCTTTCCTTTGATATACTTGATATCAAAGTCATACTCAAAAAGGAATTCAAACCATCTACTCTGCCTGGCATTCAAGGTTGGATGATCAAACAAATACTTCAGACCGTTATGGTCTTTCCTCAGTTCAAACCTCCTTCCCATGAGGTAGTGCCTCCATTTTTTCAGGGCGTGCACTATGGCTGCCAACTCCAAATCACGATTTGCATAGTTTTTTTCATGTTCCTTCAACTTTCTGGATTCATAACATACCACAAATCCATTTTGACTAATGACTCCCCCCACTCCTTCTTTGCATGCATTTGTACACACTACAAAATCTTCACTCGGATCTACAATCCTCAAGATTGGAGCACTAGTTAACATCTACTTCAAATTATGGAAGCTCTTTTTACACTCTTTTGTCCACTAAAATTTTACCCCCTTCCTTTGCAATGAAGTGATTGGGTAAGCAATTTTCTAAAACCCTGCAATGAATCTCCTGTAATAGCCAGCTAGACCCATAAAGCATCTGACTTCTGTCACATTCTTAGGTGTTGACCATCCTCTAATAGCCTCTATCTTCTCAGGGTCCACTGCTATCCCTTCCTCTGAAATGATATGTCCCAAATAATGAATTTGCTTTTGATAAAATGAACACTTTCTCAATTTGGCATACAACTGATGCTCTCTTAGCACTTGAAACACCATCCTTAGATGATGTGCATGCTCTTCCTCTGACTTGGAATACACCAGGATGTCATCCAAAAAGACTATGAAAAACTTGTCTAGATATTCTCTGAATACACCATTCATTAGGCACATGAAAACAACGGATGCATTTGATAACCCAAATGGCACCATTGTGAATTCATAATGACCATACCTTGTTTTGAAGGCGGTCTTGTTGATGTCTTCATCCTTTATCCTCACCTGATGGTACCCTAACCTGAGATCTATTTTTGAAAATATCTTGGCATCCTTCAACTGATCAAATAGATCATTGATCCTTGGCAAGGGATACTTGTTCTTTATAGTAACTTTATTCAACTGTCTGAAATCAATGCACAATATCAATGTCCCATCTTTCTTATTCATGAACAAGACCGAAGCACACCAATGTGACACACTTGGGTGTATATACCCCTTCTTCAGAAATTATTCAAGCTACATTTGCAACTCCTTCAGCTCTGGTGTACTCATGCTGTAAGGAGTTTTTGACACTGGAGCTGCTCCAGGCATTAGGTTTATAGAGAAATCAATATCTCTCTTTGGGGGTAGTCTTGGTACCTCCTTGAATACATCTTCAAAATCTTCCAGGATTGCATGGTATTCAATATTTGACACCTTATCCTTAGGTGCTTCCTCCATATGGGCTACAAATATTTGACATCCCTTCCTGTAGCACTTTTTTAGCTGCATTGTTGAGATTTCTCTGATAGTCACTACCCTTGGGATTCCCTGCACTTTCCTTGGGTTTCATTCCTCATCCAGGCAAGTGAATGCCTTGTTACAATAGTCTAAGATGGCATGGTGTTGGTCCAACCAATCCATCCCAATTAGATAGTCATAGAAACCTAAAGGTAAGATATTCAATTCATCCCTTGTGCTCAGTCCATTCATGACCATTGGACATGACTTAACCAACTCAACAACCTTTCTCTTGGCTCTTGTAGTGAGCTGCACTAACCAAGATTTTCCATGCTTGCTTCTTGGAAAATGCAAACTTTCCACCATTCTAGGATCTATATAATTATGACTAGCTCCTAAATCAATTAAAATAGTAATGGTTTGGTTGTTGATCATACCTTCCACTTCAATCATATGTGACTAATATTCTACTTGCTTGTTGTCCAGGGTTGCGTAGATCCTTGGTACACTTCTTCCCATGTCCTCCACTATTTATTCTTGCTGAACATTGTGGATAACTCTCACTTTGTCTTTTCTTTGGGGGAAATCTTTGTACCTATGATTCCCTTTACAACCCCAACATTCCATAGGTGGTTGTCTTGGCATTTTCCCACCTACTTCATCCTTTCTGGGCTCTCTAAAACCTGGTTGTCCTAGAAGGCTATTTCTGAAAAAGGATGGCTTAGTTCCCTTCTTCCTTTGATCCATCTTGAATTTTTTCTTGTCTTCCCAAGATTTTTGGAAAGTTGGATTTCCTTTATGCTAATTATATAATCATTTTTCTCTCCTTATGGTTTCTTCCATAGTTTTAGGATCATCGTATTGGATCTTGTCACTAATGAAAGTTGGCAGTCCACTCAAATATCTTTGGATTTTCACAGTCTCATCTTTGATGAAAGGAACATACTTCAACAACTCTAGAAATCTTCTTTCATACTCATCTATTTTCATGCTTCCCAACTTGAGTTCAAAGAACTCTTTCATCTTTCTATCATAGTATCTCTTAGTCAAGTATTTCTTTTCAAAATACTTCTTGAATTCCCTCCAAGTAACATTTTTCTCTTTAATGTGTTGCACCTACAAAAGTTGGTCCCACCACATGGGCGCCTTTCCTTTTAGTTGATACATTGAAATTCTCCCTTCTACATGAGAGGAGTAATTTTGCAGTTGGAAATATTTCATCATGCCAAGCAGCCATGTCTCAACATCTTCCTCCTTCTTGTTCTCTCCATCAAACGTAGGAGGTTTAATCTTGTTCATTTCACCCTTTAGCTCATCCACTCCAGATATCCTATGATTTCTGGTAGGATATGGGCTTGAACTATTGTGTGCCCTCCTCATGGAGTGCCCTTGGGAGTGATGATGGTGTCTGCCAACACTCCTTGATTTCCTCTTCTCATCAAGAAACCCATGACTTCCTGATTTACTGGAGTCACTCTCCTTATCCAATTTCTTTTCTATTCTTTACAAGCTCTGTATCAACTTTATGTTGAATTCTCCCTGTTGTTCCCTTGCTTCCATGAGCTTTTTGTTATCTGCATGGTGAGTTTGGACATCTTTCTGAAACTTTTGAATGATTTTCATCATGTCCAAGTTCTCGTCTTTTTCCTCTCCATGACCATGAGAGTTTGATCCTTTTTTATCCAACTGATCATGTATTCCTCTAACTTTGTCTTTCGGACTGTAATCCTCTTGTGCATCCCCCATTTCTATGCACTCTATGTTGATCCTTATCTGATTTAGTTGTTTTTTTAACTCTGCAAAAACAATGTGCAATCAACCGAAATTTTTCAGGCCATCAATCCTTAACAAATTCCACAGTATTCATGATCCAATCTGATTCAAAGAAAACTTTCAAATTTTATTCAACGGTTCTCGATCAATCAAGAATCCCCGCAGATATTTTATTTCTGAGCTCTGCTATGTTCTACAATAATTTTCGAGCACTATCCCCTTTCTCTTAGCCCTCATCCATGAAACCACAGGTTGTGGGCAAGTGCTAGGTCGATAGGCGCTTATTCGGGACTTGGACCTCCAGGCTTCAAAACTCCAAGCTTCGGAAGTTCCTAACCCAAGTCATTGTCACTCCCCGGAGTGTCAAATGGGGAGTGGATCTACAGTCCATTGTTCATTAGAAACCAACGACTGAGATGAGATATAACCCTCAGCAAGTGGATATGACTATTGTCGTATAGTGGTTAATGTTCATGCAAGTCTCATCGGTTGTGATCATCAATGCTCATATCGACGGCTCGTAATTAATTCTGCACCCCCCCCCTTGCCTTTCTGCCTTTAACGGTGCGGGGTCCCTCCACTACATAACATAGCACAATCCTTCCGGAGAGTCTGGTCTCTGGACTACGACATCTGGTACCATGCATCCTCTGAGCCCCAGGGTTTCAATGTTTGAACACTAACATGTCACATCAATATTTACCCCTTTCAAATTGTGGGGGCATGCATAGGTAGTTTTGGAGTAACCCGCATATCGCCCCACAATTCCTCGGATGCTAACACGTAACCCCTCGGTAAAACCGTGGTTTGGATTGTGGGGCCGCCTTGGGGAATTAACTCTCGTGCAACTTGGGTCCCCGCAATGCCTCTTGTTCATCGATATTGATGTATCGTGATCAACGCCAGTGTGGGCCCACCGTATATTGACCTTTAACTATGTTATGTAACCTCAGGGCCCCACTAACCATGCTCATACAAAATTCCACATGGTAGAATATTAGTGGCTGACACGTGGACCAATCAAATGGGTGACATGTGTCACGTTCCAAATGGAATTTCAATATTCCACGGGTTCAAAACCCATTGACATGTGCCACACAACCCATGTGTCCACGTCAATCCAAGTGATGTCATCATGAATCACTACTTCAGCTCTTCGGGGATTCGGAGCTTCGGGCTTTGGGAGTTCTCGCCCCAACATACACTAATTTTCCTGAACGCCAAAATCCCAAACAAGCCAATCTGCTGACACGTGTCCCTCTTGACGAACAATCCAAATTAACTCCAGACTTCAGATGATGCAGGAGCATCACTCCACCTCAGCATTCGCCAGCTAATTAACACGCGTGGTGCGCATTCCAGGAAGGAGAGGCATCGCCCTATCATTTTTGCCTTGAGAATCCAAGGCGAGATCCAGGCATTTAATGAAGACAAGATAGAAGAGAAAAAGTCTGATTTCTCACAAGCTAGAGGTAAGGTCACCATTAATAGGCTAACGGAAGAAGAGATCTGCATCTGATTTGGAGCAGATTACCATCATTGTAATTTTCCATTTAGATAGGCATTAGGAATGGTGATTTGACACCACTATTTTAGCTTGTGAGGGAAGCTCATTGAGCCCCTCTTGTATAAATCTTGTATTGGTTGCCAAGAAGAGTGTGTGGGGTTGGATAGGTCGAGTTGTAGGGAGAGAAACAAAGAGAGTTGAGACTCAGTTGTAGCTCAGACTCCACTATTGTAAATTGACGTTCCACCATTAATAGAAAATGACAGTTTTTCCTATTTTAACTTTCTGTGTAATGGATGTTGGGTTACGAATTCCATTTACATGTTTTTGAATTGTAGATGAATGTTAGAAATCGTCTGCAAGGATAGAGATACAATTTTCTATATGAGAGTGTGTTGAGTTAATTATGGTTCTCTAGGCTAAGTGCAATGGGTGCACGATAGAGGGTAGAAACTATGCAAGACAATGCAAGGAGTGCGTGTCTGAACTTAGTGGAGTCAGAAGAGAAACTGCCAGGAGGGCACACCAGATTAATTCACATACTCAGGGAGAAATTTCCAGGCGGTTAAGTTCCTTGGAAAGACAGACTGTGTGGGGAGAAGCACAGTTCAGAGTTACTGAATACTTTGAAATGCTCTGCTAGGAGGGCATCGAGTTAGTGTGAGCATGCACATAAGCAACATGGTTTGAGGTGTTGGAGAGTCCCAGAGTTACTGAACATTCTGGTGAAGGAAGGCTTTGCAATAAGTGCATCGACAAAGGAAAGGAGATGCCTTAAACCTTTCCCTAAGGCTAAGGGAGACATCATCGAAGAGCTAAGATAAGCACAAGGAGTGTGCTTAAGGTGATTGCAAGTTCACTTTACAAACTCAGAAGGCAGAGCAAGAGACTGCCAGGAGGGAAAGAAGAAGTCCACTGAAGGATGTAGGGGAACTGGGAACCTTGGAGGTTTTCAAGCTAAGCAAAGTCACAAAAGGAAGTCTGTGCAGAACTCTGCAAGGAGTGCAGAAGGAGTTCAAGAACAACTAAGTCTCAAAAGGGGAATTTGTACTGAGTGTGTAAGGGATTCGAAGACTTGTTGAAGTCCCGAAGATGAAGAAATCATCCATCGTTGAAGACGATATAGGTGGAAGAAGATAGAGAAGTTCCGGAGTGAGAGATTCAGAAGGTTTACCGGAAGCAAACAAAGATCTCTGTGGATCTGCAAAGAGCGATTTCATTCTGGACCATTGGATCCAGAGAATACGTGGCAGAGATCCACGTAGTTCGAGATAATTTAATGAGGGAATACTCGAAGAGTTAGGATAAGGGAGGACTCACGAAGTCTGAACTCGTGAAGTGATCACAGTCGTTGATCGCAAGACAGACATGGACCATAGATCTAGTCCCTAATAATTTGTCGATTCAGGAATCGGTGAAGGGAAGTAAACAACTCGCGAAATTTTCGAAGCGTGGGATCGTGAAGGGAGTTGGCCCACGATCGAAGTCCATGGTCACATCAAGGAGAAATTCTAGCACAGAGAACTAGTGCTAAGGGGAGGGTCTACGGGTGCCACACAACCTGCGCCAGCGAAAGAAGGGCCTATGATAGAGTTTTGGGTTCCAAGGAGGAATATAAGGAGTCGCTTTGACTCAAATATTGAATGATCCTAGACAAGGAGGTCACACAGCCCTGAAGGAGCGGTGGGGTCTGCACCATCAAAGCTCCGGGATCTTTCGGTCTACCACAATATACTACTCCTGAACGCCAAATTCGCAAATAAGTTAATCATCTGACATGCGTCTCTTCGACAGACAGTCTGGATTGGCTCTGGACTTCGGAGCTTCGGGCCTTCGGGCTCTTCCTCTCTATAACACATAACTTCTCTGAAGTCTCAAATTCTGAGGACTTTCAGGTTAACCCTCCTGCACTTTTCTCCAAATATGACGGTCGTGAATTGTGCTCCTTCGCCTGAACAGATCCTATGCCCCACATTACCCTATGGCCCAATACCACATCTGTCGTGGTTTTATAATACCGCTACACCTCCTGAGCTTCGTAACATGGCCAAGGTAACCTCTTGGCACTCAGGAATGTTCTGAGGTTCGAAATGTGTTCCTCTTGACACAATTTCCACCTGAAACCTTGGTTCCAACGACCGCTTATCCAACCCATCCAGGCTCAGTGCTTGAACCTTGGCTCTGATACCATTTTGTAACATCCCCAACCACCAACCGTCGGGAAATGCCACTACTCAGACACTTCACTTAGCTCTGATACCATTTTGTGGTATCCCTGGAACATATATATATATATATATATATAATGCATTTCTAATGAATTTAAAACAAATTCATTAATTCATTAATTTCTAACATTGCATTAGAAATACATACAAACTCATGTGGAATTGACAGTAATTCATTCATGCAACGGAACACATGATAACATTGCAAGAATCACAGACATGCATAATAGAAAACATATCTTCTAATACACAGATCCATGCGGAAAATAACAATAAGCCCATACATACAACATATACAGTCCATACTCATCAATATAAACATAAACAATACACAACATGTAATGAACATAGAAGTGGTACTTATCTTTTTAAGGAGGACCACCAACTGCATGCAGAACTTCCACGAACCTCCCAGCCTTAGAACACACTACTCATCACTCTCATTAGTGGGTCACCCTTGAGCTGGGACTAAACTCCATCGGGCAAGGGATTCCTAGGCTAGGCAAGGTCAATAGGAAAGTCACACAGTTAAGAGGAAGGATTCTCTCCAAGGATCCACTTACGCCCACTTCTCATAGACTCTCATTCCCCACATGTTTGTCCCACCCCAGGAGTATACACCTTCACTGTCACACAATCCATCGGTTGCTCCACCTCCCTTCCGGAGCTTCAACAATAGGCCGGACCGAAATTATCAGAGCTCTATAGTAGCTACGAGACTCCCTCCAAGAGAACTCACTTCCTCAGCACACTCTCTCACTTGGAGAGAGTTGCTCACAGGCCTGACAACCTGCTTCTTCAATCCACAACAACCTCTCTCACCTGGAGAGAGAAATGCTCACAGGACTGACAACCTGCCTCTTCAACCATGGGCTTGACAACCCACCTCTTCAAACCAAAATAGAAAGGTCGGATAAAGTAAGGGACGACTCAGTAAATTATAGAGGTGCACAATGGCCACGGGTTCAGCAATGGCGGAATTGGTTGGTTGCATGCTTTCTCAGTGCATGAGTGAACTCGTGAGGAGATATGGGGCAGACTGGTCTAGCATAGCAAAGATGGTGAGAGCGTGAGATCCAAAACTGTCTATATGTGAACCTCTATGTGAGTGAGTGAGTGAGTGCCTCCCCTTAAAACTACATGTGCCTGAGCTGACACATGTCGCTTATGAAGCACTTCCTTTCCATTTGGAAGTCATTCCCTCTTCCCAAAGAAACTTAGGATAAAAACATATCCTTCTAATCATCTTTTGTAATAATAATAAATTATTATTCTCTTGGACTTAATCCCTTAGGCGTAGCCCCTCTTTCCAATCTCTCAGTCCCCTCTCCCTTACCCAGCCTAGTGGATCTTAGCCCCCCATACTCTTTCTTCGTGGTCGGTCTACATGCAACGATGTTTTTATATTAATAATATGAATATTTACATGTACAAAACAGGCTCCTGGCCTCTAACACCTAGGCTATCCGGCCTAATAAACACATAATCCCATAGCTTATAATTTCTTGGCTCACTAGCCTACAAAACATGTTACAATTCATAAATACAACTAGGGCTCGTCCTTGGGGATATTATAGTGGGTTAGGGATTTATAGGGTTATTATATGTATATGTCTTTGAGTTAGAGGGTTAGTCTCCACATCTCTACATATGTTGATGTTATGCATGTGTATTTCAATTTTCATGTCGAATTATGCATATATTTTATTCAAGAGATTTTATGTACTTAACTTAGTATTGCAGTATTGTAATAGATCAATGGGTCATATGGCTTTAGGTGGAGATTCCTGAAAATATTATACGAGATGTAGGAAAGAGAGGAGAAATATAAGAGAAGTAAAGGTAAAATAATTGCAACCAATGAAAACAATGACAAGAAGCCCATAGCGAGTTGTAATTATGTGCTTTATTTTTTTATATAATATTGAAAAATGTGTATTTATTTTACAAACAATTGCATTTATAATTCTAATCATTACTTATTATAGTCTATTTTATGTTGCAAAAAAGATTGATAAAAAAAGTTGCAAAGTTTAAGAGCATAAATAGAAAAGAGAGACTATACATAGATATGGATTACTTGCATTTAGTGCAACATCGAGAAAGTTTGAGGGGTCTTATTCATAGTAGGTATGATCATATTAGTTAAGGTATGATATATCTTGCATTTTTCAGTGAAATCTAGAGTGTAATCGAATCCAATATACTACATTTTTCAGGGTACTTATTCATTCAATAATGTTCATATTAATATTTGAGCACAAGGAAAAGACATGATGATGAATAGAGACAAATATCTATCTTGACATAATACATAGAAGAGACATTTGATTATGATGATATATGGAAAGTTACTAATAAAATAAAGGTTTTGAAATTTGGTAGCGGAAAAATTTTTCATATAGAAAATTTTAAGACTCTCATGAGAGATTGGTTGAAAGAATACCATAAACATTGTATGCAATTAGTAGTGTTAGTAAGAAAATATTATTACAACATCTACATAGAAGGTTCACAAATATACAGTTTTATGATAAATAGGCTCTTCAGGGATTCTCCAAGATTATTAGAAGAAGGAGAAACCATATCATGTGAAATATGTCTAAATTAGTCTTATATATACTCAGTCATGTTTCTAATCATTTACCTTTTATATTTCATTACGTATCATCATTGAATTTTATAGGTAGCTTCATTTTACGTGGTTTTGAATAATTTTAGTGACTCAGTACATTGACAAGATCCATAAGGAAGACAAACTAGAAAAAAACTTAATCAATATTGTATTATATTGTGTACATGTATAAACAGATGCAAATAAATTAACAATTACACACTCTTCGGGTTAAGCTAAAAGTCCCTCGATTAGAGGGTGCTTTGTAACTTTATCAATATAATCTCTTTTATTATGTTATTATGCTTTCTTAATATATGTCATTATTAAATATGATTTCTCTTATTGCATATAGTTAAACGATTATAATCGTCATCCCACTAATGAAGAAAAAAAGTATGCCCCGAGAAATGATTACGAAAGAGTGGTGAAAGTTTTGCAATAGTTGGAATTATTCATTGATTAATTGAAATATATTATATTCTTCGAGAAGGATGATGACAAGAATGTTTTGAAGGAATTTGGGGGTATTGATATTTGTTTAACACACGCACACACACACACACACACATTTTAGCAATTTTTTTATTTTATTGAACTTGGGTTTTTTTTATTATATTTTTATAAAGTGAGAATGAGGAGGGTTTAGAAGATAAAGAGGGAATACACAATAGTTTAATCAAATTCTAATGTCAAATTCATTGCATTTCCTTATATGTGTACATATTTTTTCATGCAATGTTGTATACAAATTTGACATTTCCATGAGATGGCAGTGTATCACTTATTTATAGGCATAAAAATTTACATGGTTATTTTATGATTTAATTTAAAATTTCATCATTGATTTTATATATACACGATTTTTTGGTTCCATGGTGTGAAATAGATTGAATGTGAGTGCAGTGAATTTTCATAATGTGTTTATGGATACATTGTAGGTTTTGCTCTCATGATTAGTATGATGTAAAATAGACTTATAGTAATCATCAATCCTATTAATTTTTAAATATTATAAAAATAGTAATTACAAAAAACATAATTAATAATAATAACTAGTTAAATAAAATTAATTAAATAATAAATAATAATAAAATCATTAAATCATTAATAATAATAATAATAATTCTACAATTTTGACCCAAAAATGATGCAATTTGTTTGAACATGACACACTTAAGACATTATCATGATGTAGGATTAATGTAATACGATGCTAACAATATGTAAATATGATGCGACAGTTCCATATTTTGATGCTAGTACAATAGTATAATGATGCCAATAAGACATCTATTACGCAAYATCAATGCCCACATTGACAGATGAGGATGCTAATGYAATGCAAAAGACATGATTGTTGCAAAMTCAACACAAAATGACTCTCTAAGGTGTTTTTTTTCAAGAATATATGATGCCAAATGACACAAAATCAACATAGAAGAACTCTCTATGTCACATATTTCATCACTATGATGTTGTTGCATGTAGCATGCATTGAAAAAATATGACATTGTATCAACACAAAGTTGAAAAAAATCATTGAAAAATATGGCATTGTATCAACACAAAGTTTACACAAATCACGATGCCCCCTATTGCATTGTGTTTAATGTTGTTTGGACTTGAACTTTTTTCCTAAAAATGCATTGGAAAACAATGCTAAAGTTGGTGCTATAGACCCATATTATAGCAATTTCTTCTCCTTATGCTATCCCTAATTACCAAAATTATAGTAGTCAATTTGTGAAAGAAACACTTCAATTGATTAATACGAGACTTGGTATAGTCCTTTCAAGATCTATCTATCTCACTATATGGTGGCCCTGCTAACTTGAGTTTTCCATATTGATATATCTCGTTCTAGTAACTAGGGATACCCCTATTTGTCTATGATATTATGGTACAGTTATGAGATACATAAAATGAATAAATTAATTATTGATGGAGAAAGAAAAAAACAGGGTTAATAAATAGCTAGAGGGTTTATGAGTGAAAGAAAATAACAAGTTTAATTAACATCAAAGACTATGTAAATGCTTAAAATATGTACTTGGCATCCCAACCATAACTCCAAAAAGTGTTTAACAATTCTCTAAGGACACTACATTTCTTTGGCCCATGATTTTGGTTTATACATTAGTAAGGAGTAGGAAGGATAATGGAATGGGAGCAGAAAGAGGACTGCCAAATAGGTGATATTCCTAATGAGAATGCTTGAGCATCTATTGAAATACTTTAAAGATAACTTACATAGAATCAAAGTATATTAAAAGACTTACCAGTTATTGTGTTTTCTCTTTATTCCATATTTAATTATCAAAATGATATGGTTCATGACTTAAAGAGATCTAGGTAAGTCTTTAAGTATCCCCTAAGTTTATGAAGCGACCCTTTAACTTATTGACTCATATGACTTTGGTAATTAAAGAAATAATGAAGAAGGCTAACTCCATAAAACACAAGAAATAAAGACTTAAATTTAAATACTTAATAGGGTTATGTAACATCTCCAGTTTTAATCCCTAGAAATTATAATGTAGTTGTATAAATGTGAAATAGGTTGGTGAGCCGACGTGTTGGAGTGAAGAGCCCATATCGATTTAAGGGGCAGGAGAATTGTATATTATGTACATTGAAATAATCAATAAGTATGATAATTACTGGTTGTGATACAAGAGGAACGGACACGATGGGGGGCTATGATTCCACAAGAGAGAGGGGTCCAAGGGGGAGTTATGCATGGGTATTAATCAAAACCCACATTATTGAAATTAATATTATTGTTGAGTAAACCTTCTATTTTTGTTGAATGTTCCCAAAGTCAATCATTAAACTCATGTAAGAGGGTGGTTGTGAGGAGTCACATCCCACAATTATTAGGAACATGGGGCTGAAGTACAATCATCTTTAGGAAAAGTGAGATTCAAGTAAGCAAGGGAGAAGAGGGGAAATTCGTATGAAAAATAGAGATAGTTTTGACTATTACATTTTGGAGAGAAAGAAAGGAGATGAGTGCTAGAAAGAGAAATACCCATATTGTGCTCGAAGGAAATCATTGTTTGGTTGTGTCTTATGCTGACAAAGAGGCACGTGTGCTTGTTAAACGTGTTGTAAGCTTGTAGTGCATTTTCTCATTGAGGAAATGGATCTATATTCTTGTGAAGATTGTTGTGAGAACTCCTGGAGTATATAGGGAGATTCCTAGTCAACAAGGTGCACTAGAGCCCTAGAGGGATCTGGAAAGGCCCGAGGGACTGCATGCAGTGAAGGGGGATCCCTTTCCTTGGGTTGTGCAGGTTGCGGGGAAGAGAGTAGAACCTGGGTTTGGGTTGTCAAGTTTGGAGCATGGACATCCAAGAGGATCAAATCTCCTTGTGGACTCATAGCCTCAACTTAGTGGTGGTCTGTTGTTGAGAGAAAATGAACAACATTGCCCATGGTTGAGAGGTTTATCCTTTGTACACAACTAGTTGGTTATTATATATACAAATAAGTTTTCAATTGTTTTTATGATGATATTCCATTATGTAAATGGTTCATATGAATTTTATGTGTTTTTTGTATTCTTACTAGATGCATTCATATTTTTAATATATTTTGTTAGATGCATTCAAAACTATGGTATTAGTCAAATGATTAAATATGTGTGTGATATGTAGTTGGTAAGAAACAAGAAATTATTAAGTATAAAATCTTATTTTAAATGTGTTTTTTTCTTGTAATGTTCCTTAGTTGGACTGGGGTATGTTACATTATGGTATTAGAGCTTTTGGTTCAAACAATGGACCCATATTAACGAAGAACCAATGCGAATTTGACAAAACAAATTGTTACAAATTTCAATATGTGACGAATTTGGGGGGAAACAATGAAAAATCATAGTGAAATCCCCAAATTCGTGACCAAATTCAAGTTAAAAATACCTCAAAATTGTTGAATAGATGATCATGAACATCAATCTGCAGGTTCCAAAGCTAAATTCAACCTAAAAGGTCGAAAATTTGCGTTATAATGGTGACTGAAGAAACTAAGAGAGTTTGATGAATCGACAACCAAGATTATGGTTGATTTTAATATCAACAACCCATATTCATCGTGAATTGATTAAAAATTTATGATTTTTTTAGAGTTTTGCAAAAAGAAGAGATTTGATGGCTAGGATTCATTTTCACAGATTGACAAAGTTAAAGAATCAACTGTTAGGATTCATTTTCACAAGTTGATAAAGTTAAAGGATTGACAATCGAGATTCATTTTATACAGCTGAGAAATGGAGTAGATCAACGATCAAGATTCATTGGCAGAGTTGGGCAAAGTTTGTCGAGTCAACGATCAAGATCATTTTGAATGAAAGATCGACATCCTAGATTCATCTGGGATTTGATCGAAAAATTCTAATTGTTGAAGTTTTCCAAGAGAGGTCGTCGATGGTCGATGGTCAGATCAGTGAGATTTGAAAATTTATTTGGTTTTTTCCAAGAGAATTTGTCGATCGTTGATGGTCGTATCGATGATATTAGTGAAGTTTTTCATTCATCGAAGAAAAACGTCGATGGTCGATGATCGAGGATTGACAAAAATTGGCGAAAGGTTTCATGCGGCCAAAGGAAAAATTGGATCAAAAGTACACCTTGTATTTATAGCTTAAATAAAATAACTTGGAGAGATATTTCCAATGAGCTATTATGAACACAAATCGGAGCTCGTATGAGAAAGTTACAGTTGAAACAATACAAGGTATATTTTCGGCACCAATTTACTTCTAGAGGACATAACTCATTGCTCTGAGGTCCATTTGGGGAAAAAAGGTACTCTTGGAAATTCCATGGACTGTAGAAGATAGATATGGAACCAGATTTGGAATCTGGGTACATATAATTGTACAAAAAGATAAATAAAACACATGTAGTAGTAAGGGGTAAAATGAGAAAACAATCAAAAAATTTGTAGGCCATAACTAACTGAGAGTGAAATTTTGATAGATCATTCATAAGATAGTCATGAACATACTCAATTCAGTCTTTGCAAAAATCCAAAAGGTATTTGTGTAGGGATTCATGAATAGGGCTAAAATTGTTAAGCCAAGAGAAAGTGCAAAAATGGGCAAAATTGTCATTTCCAAATTGCTATAGATTTTGACTGGAGCATAATTTTGACAATCCGAGAGTTGTTGTTATTTCAATGTTGGAATTATTATCTATGTCATTTAGAAAAATTTCCTCGGTTCATGATATATTTACCTCTGTAAATGGAAAAAGTTGGTGTTTGAGATTATTTCCACCATGGAAAAAGGTGCACAAAAGAGTTAAATTGACAATATTCAATTGTCTATAACTTTCTACTCAGTACTCAGAATTGAGCAAGAAAGTAGTCAGTGGGAAGATATTGGATAAGAGAAACTATATATCCACCCAAAATTTAATTTTGAGATAAATAATTCTCAAGGAAATAGAAGGAAGGCTATAGGTGGACTCTAAGGACACCATTGAGCAGAATGAAAATTTTAGGAACCCATAACTTTTGGCTCATAAATCAAATTGAAGCACGAGTATGGTCATTGGAAAGGTAATCCATAGGATAACATGAAAGAAGGTCTAAGTTCTCCAGGGGAGAATTTTTTTTCTCCATAAAGTTGCAGGAAAAGTCGAATTGGATTCCATGAACATGTAACTACTCGATGTGAAGATTTTTCCAGATAATGTCAAAATTTGGAGAAAATTTCCTATACGATAGAGGTGAGTGCTAGAGGTGATTGATGGGTAAGGAAGAGTATTGAAACTCATGATAGTGTCTATGCATAATTATAGAGACACATTTGAAGTACAATAGCTTGGAAAAATAAAAAGGGGTTGAGATTATTAAGAGAGCATTGTTAATAAGCAGATGGGCGCTCTAGTAGAGTGCTGTATGAAGGGATTGCTAGAAAGATGATAAGATTCCACAATTGAGGATTGTGTGGGTTTATTCTATATTAATCCCAAGGTCCATTAGATAGGTAAACAATTCAAACTTTGATAGTTAGATGAAGCATCAAAGAGTTGCAAAGGGAAGTGCAGGGTTGAAGTGCATGTGATGCAAGATTGAGAAAGGACTAAGGAAGAGAAAAGAAATATTAGTATTTATCTTCTATAGAGTCTGAATGGATTTCAAAGGAAAATAAACAGAGGTTCTCACATAAATCAAGAAGACAATAGGTGAGGAATGCCATAAGCATGCATAGGGATTTGAGGACTTCATAGCCTTGAAGGTAGAAATGTAGTGAAGGTTACAAAGCTTGTTGCAAGAGAAAGAAAAATGATATCATGAGATGAGGTGTGACTCATGGAGTGGATGAGTCATCTCTATGTGCAAGCATAGGAATGCAAGAAAAAAAATTGTTAGTTGTGACTTAGCTACTTAAAGTACTTAGAGCAAGAAACAAATCCACTTATAAATTAGAGTTCGTAGTGGAAGAAGGGTACATGTCAAAATGGAGGAATGTAGAAATCCATTTGAAGCATAGGGGTCTTGAGTGGCCAAGAAGTTATTCACAATGAATCAATCAATGAAGTGAAGAGAGGTATTTAAAATTGAGTGAAACCATTGATAGCAAAAGATATTGGAAAGATGTCATAAAAGAAACATTTTAGAATGTTGTAATGCCAATCAATGAGGATAGTATTTCAAGATTGGTTTGGACAAGGAAATGGGGAGTCATTGATTAGATTGTAGTGTTAATATTCAACTGGAGTAGTGCATGTTACAACACTATGAATATTGAGAATTTTATCCAAAATATGTTGGGACATGATTCTCTGCATAAATGAAGCAGTTGTGAGATGGAAGAACTAGTGTATCTAGTGGCCGGAAATGGAGATTGGTGAAGTGGGGTTTGACTAGAAGGTTCAGAATAGGGGCCAGTGGTGCACAATTAATCACAATGGAAGTGCAGAGAGTAGTGAGGATATACAAGGATTCAAAGGAAACCATCTGCAATAACAAATAAATAAAGCTGAAATAAATATGCATTGGAGTGCATGATAGAATTTATGCATGATGCATACAATAAAGATATAATTCATGTGCACGAAATAGACATGAAATATTAAATTATTAATGCATATTGATGTGAATTGGTGCATGTGGGTATGTCTGAGCATGCTTGTTGCATGATTATAGATTTAAGGTAGTCTATAGTTATGTGTAAAATAATGAAAATGCGATAATTAGGTATAACTAATGATGGATTGTGTATCCAGGAAAATTATTATAGAATGGTTGAAGATATTGATGATGTTGTTGCATAAGAAATCCATCTGTATAAATAAAATGAGGATGGTAAGATACTGATTAATAGGTTGATAAAATAATCTTTTGAGCTTCTACAAAACACCAGCGAATCGGGTAGCATAAAGTAATTTGATAAAAGCCATGTATGTATGCATTTGGGGTTGTTTATGATGCATGAATGTTGAAGGGAATTAATGTAAGAATTCTCTTAGGTAAATTTTTCAATATTTGAAATTGATGTAAATAAAAAAGGCCTTGAGTATATGCATGCTATGTAATTTTTGAATGCATTTATGAGAAAATTGATTGCATATTATGTTATGTTGGTTATGAGACCATAACCAAATCCAGTCAGGAGATGTATTCATGCTATAACAGTGAATTCTAATATAGATAATCATGTCTGAGGCCATTTTGTGGTTGGATATGGAAAGGTTATAGTGCCATACAAGTGCATAATGGTCTTTCCTTGTATACCTAATGTTTGGACTGCAACCTATTTTTCTACATTGAAGAGCAATAAAGGATCATAATCTTGGTGTTGTGTATGGGTTGAAGAGGAAGGTATCCAAAATATTGAACAAGTAACAAGGAAGAGTTTATATGATGTTTTGAGGTGTTAGATAGACCTTCCAACTCACCATGGTGAAATACATGACATGGATATGTGGTATTCCAAAGTCAATGCAATGATGCATTGTGTGGATGTGGCCATGAGTATTAGCACATTAGTTTTGTTATTGGTAAAGTTTGATTGTATAATGAAAAGCTTGGTATGCTAAATAATGCATGTCCAAGGAATGATGGTTTCATTCCATATAGTGTGAATAATAGTTGGAAGTGATTGAATTTTAGAACAAATTAATTGTGGAATCACTTCATGGGCTGATTGCAAATGCTGCAATGAAATGATAATGTGCACAAATGTTGACAATTGTTTGGCAAAATGAAAGTTGAGAAGAATTGAAAAAAAAAATTGCTTTGATATGGAAATGGTGTAAGCCCATAAGGAAGATCGATGCATGGTGTTGTAAGAGCCAAATGTCTTGAGAAGAAATGTCATGCTTGGGAAACTTAGTTTCCTATATGCAAAACAAATTTGGAATTTAATAAGTAAAATTGCTATGATGATATCTCATGACGACTATATGTGTGTAATACATATGAGATGATGGTTATTAAAACTAGAAATCTCAGGAAGAAGGATATTGTTACAACATTGGAGCCCTATGATTGCCACATGTTAAAAATTTCTAGTGAAGGCATGTTAGTGAGTTGGTGCTCCTCTTGCGCAAGAACACCTTGGAAAACGATGGATTGCCCAAGGGATTGTGTAGCAGTGAATGTGATGCATGATATTGGGGGTGAGGATGGAAAGGGAGAGGGATATCAAGAATGCATATGGCATGGTGGTTGGAATCATGAGAGTGAGTCAAGAAATAACAATGAGCTAATTTATTGTCATGGTTGTTTGTGAAATAGAGCAACAACCACATGAATGAGTGATCATATTCATTGTGTTAATTATGTTGAAAGATGGCTTAATTTTTGTTCAGTGTGTTCTAAGTTTTTCCTTATTCATTGTTGCTTGTTGTTCCTGAATGATGTTTTTTCATCTATGTTTTTATGGGATTGAATACTTATGTTTTAATTGTTATGGGCATTTGCATGAGATTGTATGTCATGTTATGTATTTTCTTTCCACTAGATTTTTGCTAATATGTCATGTAGGAGGCACAATTGCAACTATTTAAAAGTTGGAGATTCCATTATCACTACTGGAGTTCCTGGAGCCACAACTTAGATATTTCCTATTTGACCAATTGTGTTGGAACCCTGGAAGGGAAGTGGTACAACATGAGGGATTGCATTGTAAAGAAGGGGGTACACTTCTTTGGGGTGCAGGTTGAAGGTACTGAGAGTTTGTTGGTTGGAATTGTTGTGAGAATTGACAAAGTATGAAAGATATTTCAGTTGGAGCCAGAGGAAAGTGTTGTAGAACATGAAGAATGAGAGACTATTGGTTGTAATTGTTGCTAAAATGATGAATTGTGAAATCATTTTGCATGTTTTGGGCCAGTGCGCCTATGTATTTACATTTTGGGTCAAATTTCCTATGTATGTATGTGTTGTGATGGGATATCTGCATGATATTGGGCCAGAGAGCTTATATGTGTTGACTAGAGGTCGGGGACCCTAGCATTGTGATATATGTGTACACTTGTAGGGTGGTGTGCACTAAGGATAGTGAAAAAATAAGGGGGAGGGAATTGTAACATACCCATTTTTAATCCTCACAAACTATAATGTAATTGTATACATGTGAATTAGGATGGTGAACCAATGTGTTGGGGCGAAGAGCTCGCATTGATTTAATGTGGTCGGGGGCCGAATTGTATATTATGTACATTGAAATAATGAACAAGGATGATAATCGTTGTCTGTGATACGAAAGGAATGAAAATGATGGGGGGATATGATTTCACAAGAGCGAGGGGTCCAAGGGGGAATTATGCTTGGGTATTAATCCAAACCTACATTCCCGAAATTATTATTATTGTTGAGTAAACCTTTTGTTGAGTGTTCCCAAAGTCAATCATTAAGCCCATGTAAGAGGTGGGTGTGAGGAGTCACATCCTAGAGTTATTGGGATCATGGGGCTAAAGTAAAATCATCTTTGGGAAGAGTGAGAGTCAAGCAAGAAAGGGAGAAGAGGGGAAATTCATATGAAAAAGGGAGACCCTTTTGACTGGAAATTTTTGGGTAGCAAGAGAGGAGATGAGTGATGGAAAGAGAACCAACCATGTTGTGCTTGAAGGAAGCCATTGTTTGGTTTTTTCTTATGCTGATAAAAAGGTGTGTGTTCCTATTAAATGGGTTATAATAATGCAGTGCATTTTCCCATTGAGGATGTTATTTACCAATAAAAAAAATTATGTCCTGGGGTCAAGATTCTAAAATCAACGAAGGCGCTAAACGATTTGGAGGCATGAAAAATTGGCAAGAAGGTTATAAAGCAGATAAATTTGGCGAAATATTTAAATTAGATCGGACCTAAAATAATGTTGATGACGATCCATCAAAATCGACGGCCAAGAAGAATTGTTGAGTTTGAAGTTGCACAGGGGATAATTCTAAAGGGCGGCCCCGCAATCCAAACCATGGTTTCTATCAAGGAGTATGTGTTAGCATCTGATTGATTGTAGAATGACAAGCAAGTTGTTCCAAAATTTCCAATCCACATCTCCACAAATTTTAAAAGTATAAAATGTCGATTTGACATTTTCATTTTTTATTATTTTCAAACTCAGGGACCGTTGGATAATTGTCGCGACCGCCATTTTATGTTGCATCCCAACTTTGCACCATTACAGCTCATGTTCCAGGTATTTATCCCGTTTCCATGGATCCCATAGTATTGTCAGTAGAAGAGCAAGACCCTGAAAGTAATGAGGAATCCCTAATTGACAGAGATGCAATGTATTTGATCATGATATCACAATTTCCCCCATTTTTGTGTCTCGAAGCAACTTGGTTGATATAAAGGGAAAGAGTATTCCATTTTTAGAAGCAGTCCAGGCCTCCATTGTGCCAAATGTTGTCGAGCTTTCTTTCTCGTTTCCTGAATTCGTAGGCTAGTGCGTTGAACAATATTCCCATTCAGAAAGGGTAATTGTCAATAAACAGGGTTCTGAAGGCCCGTGTAAGATAGATAATCTGTCAGTTTGAAAGTCACTCAATATACCATAAGAATTTTCCTATAATTATGAATCATTCAACGAAGAAAAAGTGATTAGGGTTTACAGAGAATGTTAACCAGAGATCAAAAGTCAATTTCTACAACAAATCATTAAACTTGAACAAATGTCAGAGAGTCGGTCCTTACTAATGAGTATCAACATGATGGTCATTGAAGTTCAGTGGGTATGTTCCCTATTGAGTCAGGTCCTAGGTCTAGATAGTGATAAATATGTTGTTGAAATCATGTTGGGTTTTCCTTTGATTTTTTTTAAGTCAGAGTTTAGTCAGTCAGTCATAATTAATTTTGATAAATTCCTAGCTGACACCATTCACAAGTAGCTAGTGAATTTCCACTCTTTGAGACATTTCAAATAGTATACATATCTGTTAAATATTTTCTTATCAGGTAACCATGGAGAAATCCATGAAGAAACTTTTGTATCTATTGAATGTAAAATAATCACTTTGCTCATATTCATCAACAAGGTCATGTCAAGATTTTATTCTCTGATTTTCAATACAAGTTTACCCAGAGTTTTGGAGGACATGAAGATTTACCTGCTGCCAAATCCAAAAAATAGAGTAGGAGACTGGGTACTTTTTATGAATTCAACAGTGATCTGGGTATATGGTTTTCATGAGTCTCCTTATTTGTTACATGTTTTTCTAACTCCCTGGATTTTTTCTTTTGAGTTCATCAGGCAAAGAATCATCACTGAGATAGAGAAATTCATCAAATTGCACAGAGCCTCTAACATTAAATTCCCCTTTGTTATTGGTCCTTTTGTTGTTAAGTCTAGATCATGTTTATCACAGGTTAAGGCAAAACTCAAAGACTTTGGTTTTTCATAAATACAAGGAAGAAAATATGATCCACATCATATCATATCCAAGAGAAGACAAATGAATAAAAATGCACCTTATGAACATGAGAATGTGGAATTCTTGGATAAACTAGCTAATCTAGAAGTGTGTATTGATGTGGAAGCACCATTGCAGCAAGTTCAAATAAAACAAGCTCCTCAAAAGTTGGTGATTAAAATTCCCAAAGACAGTGTGTACAACATAATAAGCATTTCAGAGACTATGGATATTGATGTTGAACAAACTGCTAAAAAGAAGATGAAAATTGTTCAGCCAAAGTAGATTTTAGATTTGGAAGATGAAGGACCCAGAGATCAAGTGAATTTGAACACTGTGGAAAGTGATACCAGTATTGTAGAAATTGAAGAAAGAAGTTAGCTTGAAAGTGAAGGCAGCTCAAGAGACTTTCATAGTCAAAAATATTGTTTTGATAAAGCACCTAATACAGCCTATCAATCCAGAGAAGACCTAGCTAAACAATATGTTGAAAAACGAAATGTGGCTTTGGGTGAAATGAGAGATTTGTTTCTTGAAGTGGAAAAATTTTCTCAACATAAAGTTGCCTTGTTCGTCGTGAGAGATACTAAAAATAAAAAATTTAATAATGCAGTTGTAGAGGAGGATAAAGTGTCAGAGATTAAAATCAAATATGACAATATAAGTGCCCCTGACAAAGTGAAATTCCACAAGAAGACCAATGATTTGTTGTATTCTGATTATTTGAGTTTAAATTTGAAAAATTCAAAGATGACATCCTTAGCTGCAAAATTAGAAGGACAGATAAGACAGGAAAAATCATCCAACAAAACTTGGAAAACTCAAATTAAAAGGCTTGAGTCTGAAGACCCCCAAGGTGTGAAGTCTTTATTGGACGAAAAAGATAAAATAATTTAGAATTTGAAGAAAAAGTTGAAGATGCCTTCTACAGAACACCCACATACAACATAATTAGTAGCTTTAGAAAAGGAAAAAGAAACATTTCAGAAGGAAGAAATGGATTATAAGGCTAATATTTTGCAGCTAGAAAAGAAAAAAGATGGAATGGTCTCAAGAAAAGGTAGAGTTGGTGATTAGAGCCATCGTATTAGCCCATGCTACGGGAACTGGATCAACCACTGAAGACATTGTTCAGGCTATGTCACAAGCTAGTCTGAAAGAAGGAGAGATCAAAGGGTTAAAGGAAAACATGGAGAAATTGGAGCAGGAAGTGCGCACAAATGATGAAAAGATATCTCAAGTTAAAAAGGAAAAGGTAGTCTTGCATGAGAAGATTAATAAATAGAATTCAATATTGAGAGGTAAAGGTCTGATGCAAGGAGATAAACATATCATATGGGATTCTATAGTTGTTGAGGCTGATAAATTTAAATCATATTTGAATTTTGTAAGTGATAAATATAATATAACAATCACAGCCAAGCATAAATGCATTGTTGTTAATGAGACTTTATCAAAAAATCCATCTGAATGGGCACAAAATGCCATTAATCTTCTCAAATCAGTTCCTCCTACTAATCTTCAGACCATTGGGGTAAAATACATAACTGCACTGATTATTTGGGCCAAAAGGATTATTACAAAACATGATCTTTTGAAATTAGTTCTGAATAAAACAATACAGATGGAACAAAGTGTGCAAAATTTCAAGAATTTATTTGAAGAATTGTTCATAAAGGGCCTTCCATCATTCTGGGATGGTAAAGGTAAGTTGTAGGATCAGGAAGAATATAATACACTCTTGACTCAATCAAGGATGGACCACTCCAAATTTGAAACCCTGGAGGAGGGTTTGAAAGGGGCTACTTTAGTTGATAAATTGAGTACATATTTTGAATATTTAAATCAGTTTAAGACAATAAAACTTGGTCTACCTATTGTGTCTTATGCCACTTGTATTAACTTGGAAATTTTAATGAAGGAAATGACAGACTATGAGATTCCTTCCGAATTGCAATGGAAGGAAATAGTCAGATTGGGAAAGACCAAATATAATTTCCCAGGATCTAGTAAATGATTTCCAGCTATCAAAAAAAAGATAGCAAATCAAATGAAGATACAATCGAAGTCAAAGGACAAAGATAAAGGACCAAACTATAGAAATATCCGCAAATCCCAGATTTTTTGAATTGAAATTTTATATTTTTAGTGTAATCGGTTCAAACTGAATAGAATCAAATTGTTGTATAAATATTGTAGCTTTTGATGTATTCGGGGTTGTCAGAAGTACAAAGGGACGAATTGTAATGATAATTGTAATAATTTTTTAATTTGAATGAATACAAGTGGATATGTCCAGAGTTTTTTCATACCAAAGATTCATGTGGTGATGACCTGAAGTATGTGATTCCTTTCATGTATGTTTTTCTAGTTTTATATCTCTTCATCTGCAACCTTTCATATATTTAAAATTGGATGTTAATGGGTCTGAAATTCATCTAAATGGTTCTTTAGATCTAAGCAATTTTTAATTATATTTTCTTTCTTAACTCATCAAAATTCATCTCTTATGGTGCTCTGATTGATGTTATATGTTTTCCTCTTTCTTCCGTATTTCTGTTCTAAGACTTTTGCGACCATTGTTTTGTTCAGAGAGTTCTTTCGGATTCATCACATAGGTTTTTTTATTTTCTTCCATATTATCACAACAAATTAAAAGAATGAAATTGCATCACCTACCTTGCCTTTGCTTGCTTGAGAACTCTACCTACCAAACATTCTTTCATTTGTTTTCAGAGTTGACTCCATTTCCCAACAGGTTCCTTTCCTTCTTTCCAACAAACCCCATAAATCTTTCATCAAATCAAAACCTAGCCATTAAACCTTTAAACAAGATCCATCTTCAAGAGACCAAGTGACAAGAAAGATCCCTCTCTGAACTGAAAGGGCTAGTTTTCAGTTCTGAAGTGGTTTTGTGGTTACCTTTGTAAGTTGTCCCTTCAGCCTAGGGAATTTACTTAGTGATAACAGAGGAAATGGATTTAGATCCTTGTAAAGCTTGGTGTGAACACTCATGGAGTAGTTGGGTAGGTTGTTAGTCAACCAGGTGCACTGGAGATTTGGAGGGAAGTGAGAAGGTCCGAGGGCTGGTGCAGTGAAGGAGGATCCCATTCCTTTGGTTGTGCATGTTGTGGGGAAGAGAGAAGAACCTGGATTTGGGCTACTAAGTGTGGAGCATGGATAGCCAGGAGGGCCAGATCTCCTTGTGGACTCATAGCCTCAACTCGAGGGTGGCCTTTTGTTGAGAGAAAATGAACAACAATGTCTATGGCTAGGAGGTTCATCCTTCGTATGCAGTGAGTTGATTATTATATATAAAGATAAGTTTTCTGTTGTTTTTATGATGATATTTCGTTGTGTAAATGGTTCATATGAATGATGTTTTTCCTGTGCTTACTAGGTTGTTACTAGATGCATTCACATTTTTAATATATGGTGTTAGTGTAACACACCCGACCCCTTAATCCTTACTTAGGTTGATGGGGTGTCCAAATTTTTCTTTCACCAAGAACATCATCTCTTTTAAATAACATTCATAGATGGATTAAGCTCGTCGAGAGATTTCCAACAACTATAACCATGCTAAAAACCGATCTCTAGATCAAAATATATAGCCTCCCAAAGTTTCTCGAGCTCTCATGGTCAAATCCACCTCATTGCCACGTGGCACCTTTGCACTTGTGCCATCCAATGTGGCACCTTCCTAACCCACCGCTTCGATATTTCTATCCACATACACTTAGCGTCTTCATTGGATTCACTTCAATGGAGCACTAAACATTCAATCATGAATGCTCCGACAACGATCCACCTATTGGTCCCCTCCTAGATCCAACAATCCTCAGGCCGAGCATCCAAGGGTTTTGATTATGTCAATGATTCCAACTAGGACCGAGGTTAACGTCCAAGTCTCTGATGTACCTGACAGTGCAGGGATGAGACCCACAAAGATCCACGGCTAAGATTTCATCTCACTTATCCATCGATCAATAGTTTAGATCTCCTCTGTACCTTCATCGTCATTACGGTTCTCCTCCCACGAATTTTTCAACACCCCAACCAATGTTTCGATGACAATCCCTCCTTACGGATCTATCCTAGATCCTACGGCTCTCGAGACTTGACTTACAATGGCTCTGATTGCGTCGACACCTCTAACATGCACGATGAATAATCTCCCTTCTTCCCACCTTTTGTTAATGGATCCAGTGGGGTCCACGATAGATATACGATTTTCGTTTCTCCATGCTTTTCGTAGATCCATGGTTAGGGTTCCACATGTCACCTCCTGACGAATCCATAGCGGACCTTTTTATCATCAACACCTCTCTGGCCCATCACTCGAATCGTCAATCGTCTATGCTCCAATGATGATGTGACCATAATCAATGACTTATATCTCACCTTCCATGGATCGACAATTCTTGTAAACCCTCATGTCTTATCATCGTCATCACTCGCATGGCTCAACTCTCACTTATCATCTGTATGTTCTCCAATGATGATGAACATCGCATCAACGACTCAAATCTAGCCAAGACTATTCGCGAAAAAATTGATGGTCCTCGTTCTATCTTGGGTTGCCTCATCGTCGTCAACAACCTTGCTCTAGCCTCTCTCCAAACCTTATTCCACCCACCAATGATGAAAGGTTAGGATCTAATGACATGTGGATCTAACGGTCTAGATTGTGATCGAATTCCTAAGGACTCCCTGCCCCTCCAGAACCACTCTTGTCCCATCGACCATTTAGCTAGTGACACCTGTCACCCTTAGGGACATGCTATCTTCCAACCTAACACACCCCGTCATTGTGACATCATCATCCCCATTTCTCACTTAAATAGAACCTACGGTAATCTATGGCAGAGATTAAATCTCACCCAATTATTGATCAATGGCTCTCGTTAATCCTGAAGCCTTTATCATCATCAACACTTCTCTCGTCATCATCGACACTCTAGCCAACATGCAACCTTTTCAACCTTCCATATTTTGATGACAATAAATATGGATCCGAAGGTTTCCATTCCTTCATTAGAACCTCGCCGTTGTCGATGGACTTCTCATAAGTCTCAACACTCCAATCTTCTCGACGAAAACACCTTTCTTGATGAAGGGTCGAGATCTACTCACCATGTCGATCCAATAGTTGTAGATGCTCCTGACTCAAACACAGAGTTTTCTACAAGAAAAAGGTCTAATCTTGGACTTAGCCAATTTTCAAGGGTTCTTCAAATCTTCTAACGAGGCTTTCAAAATCTCTGAACCTTACTCTGAAATATGTGTGAGGCATACAAAGTCATAGTAGAATCATACGATTATATCCGGGACTACAATCACAGGACAAAACCATTTGTATATTTCATTAATCATTCAAGGTAAAATGCAGGGTCTTCCTGCTCAGATGCATATTACACATGCATTTCCATACATATGTGTTTCATACAAGTACAAAGGCCTCCCAAGGGATACATAAACAAGCCCATAAGTGAGGTGTTCATATTCATGATTACATTACAAACATTCCAGTCACATATTTCAATCCAATATATAGGTATAAAAATACTTATCTATTCAAGTTATAACCAACCAACTGAATGTGGGTGCATGCCTTTCCACCCAACCATAGGTTCTACTCGCTCAGTAACTTCATTAGGAGGCCACCCCCATGCCAATCCATGATACCACCAGGGAATTATCTCACTGTTGACACAATAAAGTCAAGAAATAGATCAGGGAGGTTACTCTCCTCCACTTCTCTGGCAGCAGTCGAAGTTTCCCTTCTTCCCCACTGAGCTCAAGATCTCCATAGTTTTATGAGATGCCTTCCTAGTTGGATTTCCTCTACACAAGAGATTCCCTTCATAACTACTATATCCCTCATCTCCCTCTCCTTCTAGTGTCAATTTATTTCCAGCAAGCACCAATCATGTGACCTTCTTTTGCTCTAGTTTCGGCTTTGAGTCTTCTCTGCTCCAGCACAACCTTTCACTTCTTGGGTATACTTCCCAGTTCTCTTCCTTGTGCTCAGATCTACACTTTGGAGCTTCCTCTGCTCCATACATGTGTTTTCCTCTGTTGCACAAGTTTTTCTCTCTCTATTTCTTCTAAGGATCAAACTCTCCTCTTCATTCTCCTCCCCCATCCTTCTGCTATGACCATTTGTTGCTCCCCTCATGTATCTCTTGCACATAATTTTTCTTCCCTCTGTCAGAAGGAACTTTGGTTCATCTTGATTTGCATAAATGGTACTTTATGGTACCTTTGGTTGACAGCCTCTACCATCCTAGCTAAACCTTCCATACCTGTATTCATTAGGGTGGGTGGTTGTTCAACTACCAACCCCTTCTTATTAATTGTCTTGTTTCAGCTACAAGATAGTGAAAATATGGCTATTTCCTCCTCATAATTCATCAAGATGGCTTTGGGTTTTTGTACACAGGAATTCCCTTTCTCTGCCCTTACTAATCCCTCTTGTGGTATCATGTCTAGTACATTCAAGGATTCACCCCCATAGTCAGTTGTTGGCATTTACAATTAAACAATGATACATTTGCATTGTTTATATGCCCTTGCATGGGAATCATTAATCATGATTAATTACATACATAATAAAGGGTTTAGAAATGGGGTGTTACAGTTCGATGCATTTAGAAGTATGGTATCATTCAAATGGTTAAATCTGTGTGTGATCTGTAGCTAGTAAGCTACATGAAATTATTAAGTAGAAAATCTTATTTTAAATGTGTTTTCCACTTGCAATGTTCCTCAATTGGACTAAGGTACGTAACATGTTATGTTTTATCTTTATGTTATCTCAAGCTACCAAAGTAAAATGAGTCAATACGTTGTAAGAGGAGCAACACTTCATCAATCTATATGGAGTTGTTTTTTCTCTTTATGCTATCGTTAGTTACCAAGAACATAGGAGTAAATAAGTAAAAAAAGAAGAAACACTTCGCTAAAGATCTTTGGAGTTATGTTTCCTCTTTATGTCATCCTTAGTAATTGAAATGAGATATGCCAATATGGTGAAGCAAGGCATTGCAAAATAGGGGTGGTCATTAAAAGAGTTTGTTGCGGCTATTGAAAGAATTATGTGACATACTTCCTTGGGGATATTGAAAGACTTCCTAGGGTTCTTAAAATTATGGGGCCATTGAAAGACTTTGTTGGGGATTTGGAAGGACTTGTGTAAAATATTTGTCTTATAATTTCACTTGCTATCTCACAGAATGACTTAATTAAATGGGCTAAATAAAATCATAGTGGGATAGACAAAGATATATGTCTTATGCTTTTACACGATAACTCATCTATTGTGTATTTGATGCATAAGACATTATGTTAAGTTATGACTTTTCCTTATGTTCCCTTAGGTTGGAGATATTGTCTTGTCCTTAATATTATATGCTAGCGAGTGCTAGGGAAATAAGTATAAGTAGTTGTGGTGTCTTGGGATACGAAATAAGTTAAGGCCAAAGCTAGATATTGACAAAGCCCAAATCTAGGTTCAATACACTCTTACTCATTG
Source organism: Picea engelmannii (assembly GCA_009831015.1). NCBI lineage: Eukaryota > Viridiplantae > Streptophyta > Pinopsida > Pinales > Pinaceae > Picea > Picea engelmannii. The sequence continues at coordinate 160,085 of ML787098.1, forward strand.
TATGTATGTTTGTTTATCTATGCCTTGAGAGTGTTTTTCATGCATGTAATTAAATTTATGAATAAATAATAAGTTTAATTACATGCATACTAATTCATAAATCATGTTAGAATGATTGCACCATAATTACATGCATACTAATTCATAAATCATGTTAGAATGATTGCACCAAAATTCACTTTTACAACCCATTATGGTAGAGATGTTGTCATATGGGTAACCCTTACATCATCATATGTCCACTTCAAAAAGAGAGAGATTTGATATATAGAGCTTGAGTGGGCCTAATGGTTAAGAACATGTGTTTCCTCTTAAGAGATCACATGTTCAAATCCAGAGGGAGAAATCTTTGATAATATGTAAATTTAGCAGTTACATTTACTTGGTGAAAATTCACTGGAGGACTCACAACCCAAGGTGGGACTGTGAGTAATTAATAAGCATGGAGTTTCGTTTGGAACCCCAGCTTTCCTAGGTTAAGATCAGATTTACGGTGGTTCACCTTCTGCTCCATAAAGGCTCAAAACAATAGCCCCTACAACTGACTTCAACGTCTCTAAATCCAATTCGCCATTGACATTGCCACTAGAAGAGACTGATGAAGTTGTTTGTTCTGATTTTCCACCCACTCCAAAATGTTCCATCAATTCAGGACTACCAAGTAAATCATCCAGCGTTAGTGGAACCATACCACTACATTCATTGCCACCGAGCACTTCTGAAGTAATCAGCATTTTGAAGTGGGCATCACCTATCAGCTTCAGAAGATACTCTGTCTCTGCGTCTGTTGTTGCAAATGGGAATGACAACCTCACCAGCTTCTTTTTCATACTGTCGGATGCAGATTCTTCCATATTGATTATTGCTTGTTTAAACAAAAACAAGCTCGTTTCCCATCCTTCCAGAGAATCCAGTGAAAAAGATCCAGTTGACTTCATCGGCATAGCTGGCCTCAAGATGCTTTTCCTGTCCCCAGAGCTACATCCATAGAATCCTCTGGGTTTTTCTGATGGAAACAAGCTTTCATTCACTTCAGGGAAAATAGATGACAGTAAATGTTCATCCTCTACTAACAGTTGTAAGTTTTTGGACTGGAGCATGTAATTCACTGCATCATCATCAAATCCTAAAACACACCCTATCTTAACCACCTCACATAAACCTGCAACAAGATCGGGATGCTCGGGCAACAAGCCAGCTGAAATCGCCTCTGCAAAATCAGTTGCAAAGGACATATTTTCCTTTTGATTGTGCGGATCAGACTTTTTTATCAAAATTCGCTCCTTACACTTTTCCCATCTCGCCAGACTAGTTGTTCTTCCTTTAACCTTATCTTCCAAACCATTTTCTGTTGGTAATGAGAGTGAATACTCAACTGTAAATGGTTCAGTAGCTTCATAGACAGTAGACTCAACAAGAGTACTTACAATTTGATGCCTTTTATCAGTCGACAATTTGAATAAGGGGTGTGCAAGATATGCTAAAATAATTCTGTATAGTCCTATTCTGACCATCCCCTTTCCTGCAGGAATCTTTTGCAAAGAGATGTTATTTGGAACAGAGATACAAATCTTTTGGGTTGCTTGGGATATTTTCTGAGCTCCAAGATGTATATAAATTGAGAACAATGAATCTAATGGTATCTTGGGATTAGAAGGGTTAGGATGCCATGCGAATTTTGGGCTTTCAGAAGCTTCCATGAACAACTCTTTCAACTTCAAATCATCAGGAATGAAGGTTTCATTTGGAGCACTTAGCTGGATATCTCCAAACTTTGTGTAAACAGGCAATTTAAGAGGTCCTCTTCCAAGATATCGCTTTATTTTATCAGATAATTTGGTCCAGTGTTTTAAAAAATTTCTCCAAACTAAGCAGCACTCTGCTGCAGAAACTTTATGACCACTGGATACCCAATCTAGCCACAGACTGCAATAATGTCCAATTCTGGGATACAGAGGCACACCAAGAGAACAAGAAAAGAAAGGAAGTAATTCCTCTTCATAGAAATTGTCCAGGATTTCTAATCGATGGTGAAAGAGGGAATTTTCATCGTGAACTAGACACTGTTTTGAATCCTTCCATTCACCCCCACGTCCACTGTCAAGCGGAATCCTTATTTTAACAGAGTTACTATCGTCAGGCTTCCATTCAGAGCTATGAAGATATTTGTAAAGCCTGGTTATGGTTTGAAATTCCGTGTGCATTTGGATATGTTTTGCGATAACATCACATCCTTTCCCAAACTCAACCACCACCCCCATCTGTTGGAGGGCCTGTTTGAAGTCATCAATGGGTTTGCTGTAGAATGGAATATCAATGAAGGGAAGGTCATTTAACTGAAAACCAGCAGATTGCCATTCAGAACTGAATAAAAAAGACATGCTGGGAGATTGATACCCCCTATGTGTTTTTAGCCATTTTCCTTCAGCTATGCACCTTTTGAACTCTTCAGGGAACGTCTCAATATAGTTTACTGTCAAATACTCTATCCACTGTAAGAGAATAATGACTTCCTCTTTATCAAGAGGAGAGGAAAGTCCAGGCAAGGCAAGATCTGGTGGTCTTAGAAATGGAATATCCACTGCTCCAAGCTCATTTCTGATAAATGGCTCAAGATCATCTCTTCCTTCCAACCCATAAGCACAAGGAGGTGGTTTTAGGTAAGCACTTGACAGGGCAACTAACTCATGTTCAGCCCATGGGTTGCTTTCAAATAGCTTTGCCCAGTCACTTATGGATGCTGGCACTAGTTTTTCTTTGTAACTCTTCACTATATATCCAGAGTCATTAACTACTGGCAAATCTGCACATAATCTCTGAAAATCTCTGCAGTCAATATGGTCCTTGCTGTACGAAAAATACAAAAACTGAGTAACAGTGACAACAAATTTACTACTCTTAGAAAGCTTAGCTTGCTCTACGAGTTTCTTACTAAAGCTTGATATAGAAAGCTCAGTGATCTGAGGATAGTCATTCAACCATCCTCGTAACATTGAAAGTCTTTGAGAATCCAATTTTCTCATGGCCATTTGAGTGCCACCGGGCATGAATTTGAAATTTGCCACACGTCCAAACTCCCCACTCCATCTTCCCAGCCATGAAATATGTTCCACCTCAGAGGAAAAACATTGTTTGTGGCTACTTGATATATCTGATAAACTAGCCCAATCCACTCTGTTGTCATCATTAACAAACTTAAAGAGAGGAAAATTTTGGAGAGAAGTTGAAATGCCTTTCTCCCAGTATTGAGCAAGAAAACACAAAAGTTGCACATATAAATCATCTGATAGATTTTCAATCCAACCAGAGCTGCGAAGAAGGCAATGGGAGTACCACTGGTAAGGTACATATCTCACCCCCAAGAATTGCAGGATGTGTGAAAACTGATCTTCCTTCATGCAGGAATGTACTATGAGTACGCTAGTTGACTGTAGAAAACTAGGGCTCTCTAAGCCACTTTCTGATGCATTGTCTAGTATATCTCTAAAGGAGGGAAGTATTCTGCGTGCTTGTTTAGGCATACAATAAGCATTACGAGACTCACATAAGATTACTTCTTCTTCCTTCAGCTGGGCCTGAATGGCATTCCTGACTCGTCTTAGCTCCGGACAAGAGGGAATATCAATTGGCAAGTACTTGAAGGAATGTGCTCTGGACATAGGAGGAGCTGATTCCACGCTGTGCAAAAGGGAAGAAAAAGCAGAACAAAAAGCTGATGGAATGCAGTTGAGTATTCCTTGGTTCCACTTGCTATCAAAAATGATGCTCTCCCTAGAAGTAACAAGTAAAAAATCTGCTTGAATTACAAAGGGAAATCCAGTGACCATTTCTGTGGGGAGGAAAGCATAAATACCAGCAGCTATCTTATTTCCAGATCTATCGAGGCGTTCCTCAACCGGGAAAGCCAATGTTATTACCCACTTGTCCACGTCTTTCCTCTCCTCTATCATATTCTGCTCCTGCACGAGAAAACACTGCCTCCACATATAATAACTGCATTCACTCTTTCTGTCTTCATTTTCTTGTGCTGAGAGATGCAGAATGAATGATTGACTGTGTTCATTCTTGGTAGTTTGAAATTCTATTTCTCGGGAAACACAGATTGCATTAACCCTGTTCTGTGCAGAATCCTCATTATGCTGACGAACAGATAGCTTTCTGATTTTAGACATAAACAAAATTGCTTCAGGATGAATATTAGCCAGCTGCTCTTTCACAGCATCAACCTTCTCAGGCCGCAAAGGCAGTATCATAACAGTGTTTGGAAGCTCACAACCAAATACTTCTTGGAGTCTTGGCTCTTCATCTATCCACTCTGGAACAATATATCCAATTCTAGTTCCAGGTGGAGGTATCTCATTAAACCTTATCTTATATCCATTGCTGAATATGTAAGGCTGCTTTGTTATCAAGAAAACACTCTTAAATCCAATACCTGCAAATTTAGAAATTCATAACATATTTCATCAGCCATGACCTGTTAAACCCAAACTCTGCAAATTTAGAAATACACGAAATTTTATCTAAACAGTCAGGGCTAGAGGAAGATCCCAATAACCCCAATTCTATTTTGTTTTCACAACATATTTCATCGAAACAGCCACAACCCAAAACTCTTAAACCCAAACTCCGCAAATTTAGAAATATATAGCAAACTTTATCTAAACAGCCAAGGCTAAAAAAGCTCCCAATTACCGCAATTTGATTTTGTTCTCATAACATATTTAATCTAAACAACCATAACCCAAAGCTAGCAAATTTAGAAATATATACAAATTTTATCTAAACCGCCCAGGCTAGAAAACGCTCCCAATCACCCCAACTCTATTTTGTTTTCAAAACACATTTCTTCTAAACAGCCATGACCCAAAGCTCTTAAACCCATCTCTGCAAATTTAGAGATATATAACAAAATTTATTTGAAAGCTGTGGTAAAAAAGGCTTCCATTCACCCCAAATTCTATTTTGTTTTCTGAGTATAAGTTTAGAGAATTGATTACCTTTCTCGCCAATGTAGTTTCCTTGTCTTTTGCCCTTCTTGGTGGATCGTCCAACGCTGCAGAGAGATTCTATGTTGCTCTTGGTGAAGCCTAACTCATTGTTAAAGACCAACAATGTAACAGAGGCACCCACACCTGTGACTTCTCTGGTTGTAATCACGAATTCTAAGGAAGGTTCTACATTTGGGGGATAATCATTGTCCTCTGCATTCTGAGAGATCACAACCCACACTGACTAACTAGTATTAGCCATAGCTATAGCCACAACGATGCAAATTGCAAAGTACCATTTGCCATAGCCATGGCCATACAAACTAGCCATAGCCATGCAGAAATAAAGTAACTTGATTGAAATCAAAAGAGAGAAGAATTGAACCTGAATAAGTTCCATGAGGAAGTGGACGTCCTTTGTGTAGAGTTCAGTAGATAAATGTTTCACAGCATGATGTAAGTCTTCTATAAGTGGATTGTCCTCCCTGCCAATTGAAAACTTGTGCATTCTAATTTCATCAATGTGTTCCCTGGGCGTTGCCATATTGATTGACAATGGAGCTGAAAAAATCCTTAATAATCCTGAATAGAACTACTCCAACCTTGGAACATTGCATGAACCAGATTCAACAATTTTTCGAGGTGGTCGAGGAATTGCCATGATTTGATGAAACTTGAAATCTAATTATGTCACCATCTTAATTTAGCTTTAATCGAAATCGAATCCAACTTTAATTCGATTGATCCCTTCTCGCTTGGGTTGTAATAGTAACTTTTTCTGATTCCTTCCCTTAGCTTCGAAGGGACGTAAAGCGCAGGGTTGGCTTTTCTGAGATTCGAGTTATATGGGATGGATTTTCCGATGTTTTGTCACAAAGATTTTGTGGAGTTTTTAATCATTTTTTGTTGGAAATGCTACTTTAAAAATCACAAGTTACAATAAAACATGAAGAATTGACCCCTTGCAATGAAATGAAAAATTGTCTAACACCATGAACCATCTATCTTAACATAGCTATGTATAATTGACCGCTACTGGTAGATTGATCTAGGATAAATTTGCATGCGTGCTCCCCTTCCATATGTAATATGTTGAGATAAGTCATCATAATAACAAACTCGCAACTTCATGATTGGGATTGTCGATACAATTTTTGGCAAAATAAGAAAGCCTTCTATATTCAAAGTTAAAGTTTATTATGGTGTAAGTTGATATTTTGAAATTAAGTAAATTGAGAATTCACAATATTGTTAATAATTTCTTTCATATATATATATAAGAGTATATGATACATATTTATATATATTTTTTATGATTATATGATCAATTAAGATAGTCTTTAATGGCTCGCCTTAGGAATATTGAACAAGGATGATCACCATCTCTTTTCTTGATATCATGGTGGCTAGGTTGTGCATTGAATTGGTCAAATCTAATCACTAACGTGTATTTTAGATTGACTTAGTTAACTTTGATCACCCAACTTATCATTAAATGACTCTTATAATCTATGTTGTGGACTGGTAAATTGTCATTAAGGTGCCATGGTGTGTTGTCCATGGAGTTGGATGCTAAATTATTTGTGCATTGAGCAATGTAAGAGCATTTGTCGTGATTCCACATTCTTGCACATTTACCAGGGAATTCTTGTTGTTGTTGGAGGAGTGATCAATGAGCGTTCTTGTGGTTTATGGTGGTCTCTCACACCGAAATGATGCACAATAGAGAGAGAAAGTGTGTGAAGATAGAAGAGCGTATCTAGGATACCCATGTAGATCTGGGTCATTCGTTCCTATTCAATCCTCAACATTCTTTGGAATTATTTAAATTAGGTGGAGCAGTGACTACCAAATGAGCCTACAATGGTTTTAAGGTTGTTGATCCCTCCACCAAATTGATGGTCACTACAAGGAAAAGACCCTCCAGCGGAGGTTTTTGCGGACCCCCCTATAAAAATAGCCCAAAAATCCGTTTATAGTGGATGATACTAGTTGATTTGAATTTATGCAGGAATGCAACAGAATACACAAATAACCATGAATACAAAGATGCAACGGAAATAACACTTCATTTCATTAATATCAAAGAACTGAAATTTGTTTACATACAAAATGGAAATAAACTAGCTAAGGCGCTAGTAACTTATCTCTGAGAAGAGATGTGGCGGCTACAGGCCTCTGAACTTTGTGTTACAATGAGGCTCGAAGGCCTATATATTATTGAGAAATAATGGAAACCCTAAACATCCAAAAACCTAACCCTAGGAGATGAAACGCCAGAATATGGGCCCCGTTGGGGTAAATTGGTACATCAATTTTCTAGGGTCGTAACTTTGGCATACTATCTCTGATTGATGCACATGATACATCGTTAGAAAGATCTATTTGAGGACTACAACTACTGACAATGAATATTGAGTTCGAAATAGACTCATATTAGCCGAACGTTTGATGCCCAAAAAACGTCGTTTAGGGCCTCAAAACGGCTCCGAAAGTTTAGGACCCGAAAAATTGCCAAAAATAATAAATTTTGCTACAATTAAGGAAACTGAAAAACTGAAAGAAACAATGGTGGGGGTCCAAGTGGAATAGGCGGGTGGCCACCAATATCCACCTGGATCACTAGTGGAGGTGAGAGGGCAGAGGTATTAGCATATGTTTTACGCCGATGCTTTTATTAGTACATAACACACCGGTGTGTTTTATACAACATGTGCATTAGTTCCCTCCAAACTAGTGCACCGTAGCAGGGTTATTTCAAAAAAATAAAATATTATCCGGTGCACTACGGAAATAATGACGCACCGAGGCRCACAATTTGATCTAAAAATGAAGAAGACTTGAAAAACTTGAAATTTATTGCAAGTGAATGTTATGTGTTTAAAGCAAAAGGATCAGTTTGCAACACATAAATTAAAGGATTACTTATGCAAATTACACATAGACAGTAGCATAATCATTGAACATAAACACATAAGCACAACAATTGATAAAGGAGTTCACCCCTCTCTTGGGCTACATCTCCTGGTCCAGCTTGCAATGGATCATTATTATTAATTGCTCAAAAAGTGCTCAAAAAAATTTCTTACAATGCTCAAACTGACAAACCGACTGCTCCAATGGCTTCAGAGCATCCCAAAACCCCTATCTGGGCTCTTTCGACACCTCAATCGGTCGAAAAATGAAGAAGTTATGCCTCCTGGAAGTCTCCCTCTTCAAGCTTGTTGTCTCTGCATCTACAAAACGCACCCTCCTTGAATGAACCTGTCTCACATGCGTTTTAAAGCATGAAAACCCATCACCAGGCGCAACCACGCCAACGGTGCAAACCGTAGAACAGTTAAGGGTGTGCCAGCCCCTAACCACCTAGGCACCTGGGCGTATGGCTCATAAAATCGTATGCTTGGCAAAAAGGTGGTTAAGTCGTTACAACGGATGTAACCTCCCCGCGCTCCATATTAGGGTCACATGGAAATATATATATATATATAAACCCCGCGACCAGGGGCTCCACCCATCGTAACCCCCGCGCACATTATACCACCGGTCATATGTTACATAACAAAAACCACGAGCTATATGTTTTAACCCCGCGTGCAAATGGTCAGGCCAATGTGTAAAGCACGGTCATATATTGTATAATGAAACCACGGGTCGGGGCTAAGCTCCGGCCCGCCCCCCTTTCCGTTTTATACAATGAACAAATTTAAATAATATTGAAACCATATAGTAAATAAGAACCAACCCATGGCTCATTGGTAGAAGGGTCGTGCGAAGGCGTTGTGCATTGTGGGAGGTCCGGGGGTCGAACCTCGCGGACTCCACCATAAATTTTACATAACCATATAAACCAAACAATGAGTGACACGTGGCGCCCATGGATTGGGCCACGTGTCCTCATACCATTTGCCATCCAACAGACACGTGTCGCTCTCGGATTCGACAATTGCCAACCAATCAACATCTGTCACATCACCACTGTACGATAGTACGGTCTGTACGGTCCTACCACGTCAGACTGTATGGACTGTACGGACTGGTACAGTCAGCATCAAATTTTTTTGCCTGTTTGGATTGACGAACAGATCGCGATATCTTCTCCATAAGGAGTCCATTTGACAAAGTAAATATACTGTCGGAATTAGGAAGACGAGATGGACGCAATGGCACTGTTTTCGTCGCATTCCGAGCACTTTGAAATTTGAGCAAAATTTGATCCCCTGATCACAATTGCTCTAAACAATTGTGCATTGTTGCAGGGTTATTTTTTAAAATTTTATATACGATGGTGCACTACTTAAATAAGTGAACCGAGATAGAGGATTACTCCCAAACAATGCCACACCATGGATAGGTTTTCGAAAAAAATATAAATCGATTTGCTTAATAAATAAAGACGCACCGATGTAGCTAATTATTTAGTGCATCATACAAGTGTTAAATAAAAAAAATTATCGTCCATAATCTTAATCATACAAAGACGTCAACAGAGACAACAACAACAACAATAAAGGGTTGACCTGTACAATGTTTTATGGGATTGAGAGGCGAGGGAGAGGGAGATGGAGAGGGAATTTTGTTTTCATTGAGAGGCGATCCAATTTTATTTCCATTCACCAAGAAATAAATATTGGTGTGTTACATCAATAACCACAGTGTAATAACATTTTTTTTAAAATGCTCTAGTGCACAACTTAACACTAGAAGCACCGGTGTGGTATTAGTAGAGCGCATCGTTATATGGTTAAATAAAAAACATTTACACACCAATGTAGGATAGTGTCAAAAAATATATTTCGGTGCACTCCATTGTATCATGCGCACCAGTGCTCCAATATGGAGTACCGAGTTAGGGTTAATTTCCAAATTTATGCGGTGCGCTATGTAAAATCAGTTGCACTAGGGCGTCTATTATTATACAGCACTGTGTCATGCTTAAACAAAATTTTTTGCATCATTGTAGTTTTTCAAAAAATGTATGGTCGTGTGCTATGTAGTAGTGAATGCACAAGTGCGCACGCGTGCCCAAAAATACGCACACTGTGCTAGGGATGTTTTTAAAAAGAATATAACTAGTGCACTCAGTAAACATGAACGTCTTGGTGCGGTTGGTCATCGAATGTACCAGAACAAGGTTTTATAAAAAATAAATTATGATGGTAAAAATCATTTTTACAATTTTCAGTGTTGTAGAGCTCAAAGTCACTGGTGCAACCTTTTCCTATCTGAAGCACCTTGCGGTTAGTTCTTTCCTTGCTTGCCTTCCTTTCATTTGTTGCTTGGTGCGTGAATTTCAATTTTTTCCAAACGGTGGGAAAATTTGGTTTTTTTTAGTACGCCGCAACCATTCCTCCTCGACGAAAAAATGTCCAAGTAATGTCTTTGTTTCTTCATAACTTAAGTATTCACTGGAATAAAATTTAAAATTGAGTGAAATTTAAGTGTAAACAAAAAAAAAAAACTGCACGGTGTGTTTGAAGCGCTCGACTCACATCGCCTACGATGCGACCTGTAAATTTACAGGGCGCACCGTGTACCTTGTTACCTTTCTTGGCGGTGCGTTGGTAAACATAAACACACCAACGCTTTCGTTTAACGACGCACTAAAGAAAAGTATGTAACTGGTAGGGCAGTGTGTCAAAGTACAGATAACGCACCAGGTCGTTAAAGTACATGGTGCATTGCCCTTATCATATATATTTTTACATAGTGCATTGATAAGCATGCACACTGGGGCTTTCATGTTTACCAAATTCATCACTGATAAATGTAACATTGAGTTGCGGTGCACCTTGTAATTTTTTTGGTGGCACCATACGCGATGCGATAGTAACGACCAAAATGCACCACAAAAAGTTATGTACTCAAAAATTTGAATTTTTTTTATGTGATGGTGCGTCGATGTTCGTTACATGCACCGGTGCGTGTAGTGAGCATATATGCACCACATTTTTGCTAATTTCTAAAAAAAAATTACATGCATTATGATTTTTTTTTTTTGTTTAAGCGGTGCGTAGGATAAATGTAATGCACCGGTGCGTATGTATTGTAGTGTAGTGCCCCAATGTGGTATTATTTTAGAACGCACTACATAACATAGTAGAACATATTTTGTTTGGTGTGTTACTTTACATTGGTGCATTGTGGACGCTGCTCATAATATATATGCACCGCCTACGATGCGAGACTATTTTTTGGGTGCACCGGTAATGCAATTAACTTATTTTTTGAATGAAGTTATTTTTCCATACTTTATAGATAAATTTACCATTAAGTAGATTATTTTTATGTTTTATGTATGAGTGAGGCTTATGTATTTCATACGTTAATCATGCAAAGACATGAGCGGAGAGAGTAGAAGCAACAATATGAGTAGAGGATGGACCTGTACAATGTTGTATGGGAATGGGAGGCGAGGGAGATGGAGAGGGATTTGTACCCTCTCCCTATTACTGTAGTGATTCATATTCTCTTGAGGAGTGTATGCATCCTTAAGTACTATGAGGAGGCTACATCCATGAAGGGGCACTCTAGCTTGTTGATGCATCTGATTCGTCTATGGGATGTCCATTGACAAGATTTCCATGTGGGTCTTGATTAGTGGTACCATAACACTAAGGAAGATATTTATTTTATCACTGGGCTATCCAGGAAAGGGGAGGATTTTCCCCAGTTCCTAGATGTCCCAGTAGGTGTCACAACAAAGAGTCATCTCATGTACTCTTAACGATATATTGGGGTTAATATACATTCCCCAGTTTATTTTCAAGTGTCTAGTGGACAACTACAGATCACTTCTTTCAGTGTAGAGGAGGTTAGGTGCCTCTCACTGTTAGTGACGACCATAACACACTTTACTAGTGATAGGTAGCGCATTAGTTTCCCTCTTTTGTATTATGTTGATTCGTTGGTGTAGAGGCCACGGTGTATCAGATGGTTTTCCATTTTTTTGCGGCAATTTTGTATAGGGCTAGACAGATTTCATGCTATGATACGTTGGAGGTCGAACTTCCCTTTTGCCTCAGAGTTGTTTTTATTATTTTTTGAGAGGTTTCCGAAGAAGAGGCCTACTTTTTTCTGTCATCCTGCTAGGCCTAGGAATGAGGTGAAAATGCGCATGTGGGGCTAGATGATGCCCAAGAGGGGCCAGCCAGAGTTTTTGACCAGGATTTCCACAGATGCATTGGGGCTACTATCCAATGAGGCAGATCACATGTTCTTCGTGGTGTTGTTTCCTTATGCGGGTTTGGATTGATGAGGATGTCTAAACATCCTCTTCACAACGGATGAACCACCAGATGATAGAGATAATATTTGTGTTTTTTTTAAATTAATTTAGTTTCATTTTATTGTCTTACTTAATTAGAAAAAAAAAATTCTAACACTTTCTTTAACTTGTTTGAATAAATTGTTTAATGAATTAACCGTGTAATTATTGTTATGTACTATATATTTTGCAAATATTGGCACTTTCATTGGGGACGTGCCTCCTTCTCCAACATATGACGATGAGGAGATGATTCCTGAGGCCATGGTGGGTCAGGGTCCTCGAGTGCAGATACCCGACGACATTCGTCGTAGGCTCGATACCAGATTTAGGTTGGAGTTGGGAAACCGACTCTTTGCAAATCCTACGCTCTTGGAGATTTGGAGGGAGATGTCCCTTGATATGATGTCTCTTATGCATCATATTGTCGGAGCTTCCAGGCTACTAGAAATGAGGAGGGATCCCAATGATAGGCACAACTCTTCTTCTAGTACAACTCATTAATCCAGTACCCAATTGATTGATGAGGGTGGTCGTGATCATACTTCTCCACATCCTCCTCCTCCTCCTTCACCTCACCTAGATCATGAGGAGGCAACACATATT
>ML787098.1:191135-243002 GCA_009831015.1 Picea engelmannii
TGCATATTATCATTGATTTTCCCAGTGCTTTATTCCTATTAAGGCACTTGTGTGTTTATGTTTATAAGAGCACCGATGCCCCATATTTCTTGGACAACCCTGGTGCTTTGGTTGACATGTGAACACCAAGGCTTTAAGGTCAAGAACACATCGATGCTCAGTATCATAGATTCGACTGATGTTTTTTTGTTATTAAATCATCGAGTTGTAGTTTGTATAAACACATCGGGGCTCCAATATTTTAGGAATCGACCGGTGCTTATTGTGAAATGTAGGCACCGACGTGTTAATGTTTTAAGTGCATCAAGGTGTATGTCTGTGAAGAACACCGCATGGAAAAACATCTGCTACAACTTTCGCCCACCCATATTTTTTTAGTTATAATGAAGGTCCATTATAATCTCTGCAAAACCATCCGCTACCAAAAACATATGTTTTGCGGAGGTTGTTTTGACAATTTTTGTCAAATTTTTAACACTAAAAGTCTCCACTATAACCTCCGCTAGAGGGTATTTTCCTTGTAGTGGGTAAATAGGAACCATAAGAGTATGAAGAGGGAGGTCATGAGCTATTTTAACATGATTGGACGTAAGGAGGATGAATGGCAATGGTGATTAGCACACACATGTGGCAACGACTAAAGATGATTAGTATAAGCATGTGGCAATGACTAAGAAGGGAACCACATGATATCATAATGGATGGGTCATGAAGTCATTAGAGAAATTACTAAAATAAAAACATAAGAAAAGGGAGGATTTTTTATGGTTTTAAGGGCATTATTCACCATGGAGAAGGAGATAAGATGACGAAAAGGGATTTCCACAAAGAAAAAGAGAGTGGATTTGGAGAAGAACACTCTCGTGGTTTTTTGATTTTGTAAATCCTTATGAACTCAATGTAACCTATACAACACCAAGATTGATGTGCATATTGATGTGTTTTAAAAGGGTATTTCCTACATGTTTTTTTCCAATAAATATCTTAGTGAAACCTACTTGTAATTAAGCTTTCATCACACATGGAAAGTCTAACATGACGAGGAATTCACAGTGTCCATGTAGACTTTAACTAACATAACTAGCACCAAAGAATACTTTGTGAACACTATTCCCATATAGAAAGACTTGTTTAAGATCTAACAATAATTAGAAGCACTCATGGACAAACGAACATAAAGACTTCTTGAAGGTCTAAGAGTAATCAGAAGCACTCATGCACAAACAAGTCATGGCCTAGGTAACAATGGACCCTTTTTTGCTGAGAGTATATGTATTGACCTCAATTGCATAGGAAAGCTCTGATGAAGAAGTGGTTTCATGGCATTGTCCAAAAAATGAAGAACATTTGTCACACACAATTCAATGCGAAGCACTTAGCATTTGTCACACATACATAGTTCAATGTGAATCACTTATCTTATGTTGGGAATTGGCTTGATCAACAATATTAGAGAGTTGAGTTTTCTTACAAGTAAATTAAGAATCCAACTATCCCAAGCCAGATTAGATCCACCTAGATAAGAGCCCTCCAAACGTTACCAAGAATTACATATGATAACAAAAATATACCTGATATACTCCTATTAGTCATATAGATTCCTTAAAATTATTGGGTTACCATCCCAACCAAATGAGTTGGAAAACATAGTGTTTTTAATGCCATTTTAGAAACCTATTAAGGAACTACTTATCTAGCTAAATAGCAGAAGTAAAAACAAGGATCAAGATGAATACACATACAAAGAAGAAGTTATTTGGTTGTTGGTTGATGGTTGTGGGTATTGTTGTTGTTGTTAGGAAATGTCCTTGAGATCGCTCTAAGCCTGTGTTTTGTAATGTCTCTGGTTGTAAGTCTGAGTCTGAAAGAAAGTGCATGGCGCTATGTAATGTAACACTAGGTAAATGTATACGAGATCAAGGTTTGGTTGTTGTCAATTGATGATTTTCTTAATATATATTTGTGGATTGTTGAATGAAGATAATGAAGCTGTAGTGATTTTGGTCTTATGATGTGTTGATCATGTGTCAATTGAATGTGTGTTTTGTTTATGTATATTGTTATTTGTTAAGTAGTCTACACTGGATTATATGAATGAATCCTAGATGGATTTCTATGTAATTAGTCCTTCATCACTAACACAAGGCTAGATGGTCTATGTGATCCTCATGGCACCTCGCATGAGACATTCTTAGCCTTTGGTTGAGGATTAATATGTCGATGCCTTGGGGTTTTCCTTGGTCAACTCTAGAAAAACCCTAGGTGTTCAAACCCCCAACATTAATAAGGACGTGTGCAATCCTGAACGACTGGAAAAATGGTTTTGTTGTCGGGAACTGAAGGTTTTGTATTGAATGATGAGGGAAAAAAATGAGGTGGTATCCATCTCGGGAAGAAATTTAATATTGGTTGACTGATAAAGAAGATGATTTTTCTTGATGGGAAAATCAGGGTCTAAATACCAATTTGAAGCGATGGAAGGATATGTATCTCTACTCTGATATGCAAGACATTTCCTTTGTTGAATTTCCCTGTCTATTTTACAAGTAGTTGAAGAGGTAGAATGCTACTAATACTGCTTTGAGGCCTCAAGAACCATTGGTATAGGATCAAGTCATGATCAATAGGATGAAAGAATTGGATAACAAGTGGACTCGAGCCATCAATTTCTAGTTTGTTGGAGTGAAGGAAGGGTATATAATTGAATTTTCTATTGAGTACATTAATTATTTCAACGAGGATGAAAGATATTTAACAAAAAAACCCAGGAGAATGTTGTTAGAATAAATACCACTCAGGATAAAATTGTTGTTTGTGTAGAAGGGGTTGATGCACATGGATCCCAACATGATGGCTTAGTAGACTCCCCTAGCACTCAAGGGGGGGAGATGAAAATATGAAGGAAATTTGAGAGAGGATATGGATCCATTAAGGAGGATCCATAAGTTATTAAAGTGAGGTGAGGAATAGGATGGAACAAAAAGATTAGAGGAGAGAGAGAGAGAGATATGGAAGAAGACTTGAGTTAAGGAGGAGAGTGAAACAAAGGAGTGGAAGGAGGATAGAAAGGGGTGCATGATGAGGGGTTAGGCCTAGAATGAAGAGGAAGGAGACTGTACCAGGAGGAAGTGTGAAAGAGTGTCCTATTCCAGAGAGGATCATAGATGAGGATATTCCCATGAAGAGGCGCACCATTGAGAGTAGGGTATTCGGTTGAGATAACAATGGTAGTTGTAGTAAGGGACCAAAAGATGAATTCTGAACCCATTGGTTGTTGTAGAGTTTCGCAACTTCAGAGGAATATGAAGCACACAAGTAGGAGAGAAAGATGGAGGATACATTAGTGGTGAGGGAGAAGAGTTAGAAATAGTGGATGGTCTTGCACAACTGTAGGTAGGAAACTCTTTGGGTTCCCTCACAATAAATTTTATAAGAAGATGGAGTTACCCCCCCTTTAAACCACCCCCCTTGAGCATTTGTATCCAAGAAGAAAGAACAACAAACAACGGGGATATTGGAATAGAAGCAAGAGTAGGAAAAAAAAGAAGGGAAATGATGAGTGAAGAAGGTGAAGTCAGTGCTACTTTTCCAGGAAGAGTATCAATACCAAGATCTTAGATACCTAATAGTTAGTTTGAAGGACATAGTTTTCGATTGAGGATGGAGAATTAAGATAGTAACCTGAGGTTATCCATGTTCCATGGAATAGGTATAGATGATGCATATCATCATTGGTTCATCTATGAGGAGATATGGTCTATGAAGAGGATCATAGACAAGGCATCAAAGATTGTGCATTTGGAGACCATGTTTAGGGACAGATCCTTGGCGTTGTATTTGAAGTACAAGGCCATTGTGCCAATGGGATAGATTTGGTCCCTGATAGAGATCAAGAGAGATATGCTTAAGAAATTCCAAAATCCTAAGTCAGAGTCTCAATGCATTATAAAGATCAATGAGATTAAGAAGAAACCGAGAGAAACTGTGTGGGATTATGACCAACAACTCAAGATTTTGTTGGATAGGTTGACGTTCCAGATCCAGGACATGCAACATAGAGAATGGTTCATTATAGGGTTGCTTCCCCATATCTAAGTCCCACTTACTTAGCAGAAGGTGACTAATCAAGAAGAAGTGGTGGAGATTGAAATGAGCCTAGAGGCTACACCTGGAGGAGGAGATACATCAACAAGTTTGGATTAGGCATAGTCTCATTTGGCCAACTTGATGATTCAATTGCAAGATATGGAAAATAAAAAATTCATGTGTGAGCACATATGGTGCATAATGTGCAGGTCAGAAGGACATTGTAGAGATGAATGTCCCACATTAGGGAATTATATGGAAATGGGTGTGCTGAGTCCATTTTTGGTTGGACCTCAGGAAAAGTGGTGTGAAATTTGTAAGCAATGGGGCCATATACCACCCTACTTCCCAACACTGGAAAAATTTCAGAAGATGCGTCATACTCGATTCTATGAATTTTGTAAGTCCATGGGACATGATATGAACAACTTCCCGTAACTCTAGCTAATGAAAGACCATACCCACTATGTACTCTGTGTTCAATAGGAACGAAAGGGTGGTGAATGTGGTGGTCCTAAGAGAGGTGGCTATTAAGGAGGTCCCATAGGTGGATATGGTTATGGTCACAGACGAGGATATGGAGGAGGGGGAGGTATACCCCCCACTTGTTTTAACTATGGAGAGATAGGCCATGTGTGAATATTTTGTATAAAATTGTGTGATTTATTTGGGTACTGCTATAGAGGATTGCATCAACTTACTGAAGAAGTGGGAAGAGAAGAAGGCACATTGCAATATGGTGACTACAGAGCCATGCGAAAATCATAAAAAGTATGATGAAGTTGATTTATGAGTGATAACCCAAGGAAGACCAAAGACGGGAATGGAATTCAAGCGCGATGAAATATTAGGTCAAATTTCAGAGGGAAAGATAAGAAAGGATGAACAACCCCCTCTTAAGTTTGATGCTTCTCAACAGAATCAATTTTTGTGCAACACTCAAAGGGCCATAAAGGAAGAAAGAGCATGAGAGGAGTTTCAATGCATGAAATAGAGGTTGCTTGAGGAGGCCCGAATCCATGAGGAAGTACAATGAGTGACATAGAGGTCACTAGAAGAGGCTCACCTCCATGAAGAATTGCAACACGCCACACAGAGGTCATTGTAGGAATCTTGCATGTGCGAAGAAATACAACGCATGACATAAAAGTCGTTGGAAGAATCACGTAGACAAGAGGAGTTGTGATGCATACAATAAAGGGAAATCAAGAACATGTGTATGAGGAGATGAAGCGCACAACGCACAAATAATAATTGTGTGAATTGGGTCGACAAACAAAGACTGAGGACCAAGTAAGTAACTTCTTACATTTTTGTTTAATATTGTTAAGTGAAATTGAGGCTACATGAAAGTTGATATAGATGCTAGCAAACTGCATGAGGGAAGAAGGGATGGAGAGAGATATCTCAACCCCCTTACTAGAAAGGTATATATGCCAAGTTAGTGAGCATAAGTGCATAGGAAGAGGGTTTAATATGACAACTGAAATCAGTAGTTATGAAATGGATGGGGTCATGTTGGATCTGGGTTCCAACGTGAACATCCTGCCACAAAAGTCATTTGAATTTATGGGTAAACCAAACTTGTTTTGGTCTTCCATTCAACTACGGTTGGTGAATCAATACATGATATATCCTATAGGTTGATTGGATAAGTTGAAGTAAACATAGAAGTGGTGAAGACGAAGGATGATTTTGAAGTGATAGAGATTATGGATGATTTTGATCCTTACCCTTCCCTACTTTTCATTAATTGGGCCTTCGACAAGATTGTAGTGTTGAATATGAAGAAGTGGCATATGTCATTTGAAAGTGTCACCCTACATGTGATCACATCTTTAGATTCTAATGAAGGGGATATGTGCAATGAGACGGTAGATGAGGATGTGAAAAGCTCGGTTATTGAGAATATCTACAAGATCACAAGGTGCAAGGAAAATTATGTCAATCCCACAGAGGATGGGTAACTGAGCTGGAGGAGCATGAAGTCATATGAAACTAATTTAGACGATGCCATGCAAAAGTTGGTAGAACAATCTTTAGGAATTTTCAACAAGGATATGTGCACGTATTACCATCGAAGTGCATGGAGAAGAATGTGGATCCTACCGGTTCGATCGGTCAGATCCATTGGATGAGTTTATTGCGTGTATGCAACACATTCCTGAACACTACCAAATTTTCAACTTCAATACAATGGTAATAGGAATACCTACACAATGGTGGGATGCACATCGAGAACATTTTCGAGAATGGACAACTATGGAGAGCCCACTAAGAGAAAGGTTTAGTCCAGGGGTGGATATCCATCGGTATATGTGTTCTTGCACAAGGTTTTGGGTAGCCAAGTAGCACCATGGGGCGTGCAGTTGATACCTGAATTCCCAACACACACTGATGAGAAATCACTCTATCCCCCCAGTTCCCCATTTCTCTACTAGGAAAGTAAGAGAGCCATGTGCATGGTAGATAAATATGGATACTTCCTATGTTGAAATAGAAAGAATGTCCACCTATTGAATTACACTCAACCTCATTGAGAAAACATATGAGCTACGCAGGAGTAGGGAAGTAGTGGGTAGTCAATGGATTCAACCAGATCCAAAAGGTCCAAGTCCAGTTCCTTAGTGGAGAAAATTGACCGAATGGGCACATGTGGAGAAGTGTCGTGAACTTCCAAGGGTCGTTGCAACCAATTAACCAAGGGTCAACTATGTATGGGTGCATAGGGAGAATGTGGAACAAACCTATAGAATAAGACTCATGCATGTACATGGACGTCACTATTACAATTAAAGTATGATGGACCAGATCTTTTCATGTCATAAAAAATGACATATCCGTTATACGATACCTAGGGGATAACCTATTGAAATTGTTGTTAGCACTAAGAGTCACACTTAGACTGTTGTAAGTGTAAGACTAGTACCCATCAAAATATAAATGGATTGAATGGTTTGAGTAGGTGGATCAACAAAACTGGGAAAGAAAGGGAGACGACAACAAACTGTCAGCAGAAGCATTCCATTGGGCAAGGAGTCACAACATCCTACAGATCAAAGGAAATCAAACTGTATATTAGATAAAAGGGATATATAATTATGAGTAGAATCATGGTGAATATGAAAAAAGGAATAAAATCCATTTTACATATATCCTTTCTGCAAACAGATAAATATTTCTTAAATAGTAAACAATGATTTAATGGGAAAGCTACAACATATCCTATGTTGTTCATGAATCCATCAATCAATGGAAAATATGATCCTCAAAACCTGAAATATGTTCAAGCAAGAAGATAAAAAATAAGTGGGAAAACAAATAAGACAATCAGATAACAACTCTCATGAATCTTTAATGGAAGAAAATGTCATTACAAGCAGGTCCTCGGGCTTGCAAATGATAAACTAAAACTGCTCCTCCATCTCTCTTCTCTCTTGGCTCATGAATCTAGCCCTTTTCTCATAGAAAACCCTTTCATTTATAGTGAATAATCTCTATCTACCCCAAGGAGGTCGAAACCAAGGAGTTACATAGGATCCTCCTCCATTTAGGAGTCTTATTACAAAAGATTCCAACAAAATCCTAACAAATTCCTATTTTCCAGGATCTTTCCTATTGTGATGAATGGCTCTTGAAAAATGTCATGATGCTTGATATGAAGATGGAACACATGTCCATAATGTCCAAATAAATCCTAGGATACTATTAAAACCTTCCTTCACAGGTGGCAACCTTCCCATAGCTTGAATTTGTCGAACTGTTAGAGTTCTTAGCGCCTGTGACAACATGCGCTACGAACTTTCCTGTAGGTGTTGTTTTTATATTTTCTTCAAAACTACGAAGTGAGTCAGGCTGAAGTTTTATCATCAAGTCCAGGAAAATGATGGTTTACCTCCACACCAAATTTCAGAGGAACCCATATTGTCATTCAAAAGTTACAAGAAAAACAATTTTTTGTTGTGTGCTAATTTCTTAAAAACTGTCATAAATACCAGTTCACAACGACAATGAGTTCAGGCGCTACAAAATCTCATGTAGCAGCCCATTTCACTTGAAAATGCCTTAAATTATTCCAAAAACCATCTCCAGTGCCACCAACTATTATAATAACATATTATCATGATACATGACTAAGAAGATAACACCCCAGTAGTTGAACATGATTTATCAAGCATGACCATCCTCAAAATTGCAAAATACAAAAGATAGGAAGCTGCCAAAATTGATATGAGTTAAGGTGTTCATCATCTTCATTTTATGACTCTGGAGCTCCTCCTGGTGGAAACTTTAGCTAACATATCCAAATTTTCCTTGGCCAACTCCTCTTTGAAAGGTTGCAACTCCATCATTAGTTTTCTGAATTGAGCTTCATGAGCTATGTTTAGTCTGTAAAGGTTTTTGAGTTGCTTGTGGATAGGTAAGAACCTTCTAGCTAAGAAGTTATCTCTATCAATAGTTTCATGATACATATCTAGTGTCTCATTCAAATCCTTCTTGAAGGCCAAATATTTATTTTTCATGCTGTCAACCTCAACCCTTGCTTCTTATAATCCAAGTCTCTGACCTTGTACAGAGCTTCATGCACCTTACTCTATACACATTGAGGTATAAGAGAGGACACTCTTTCAACATGAATAGTAAGGAAAAACAACTGAGGGTTATAATAAAAGGGAGGTGAAAGTAAATATCTATTTAAATAGGTCTTGAATCATCATAAAAATAGGTTAACAATATTAACAACATTTGCAACTTTAAGCCTGCTTCAGCAAATGATCAACCACACTTTGTAAAATGGATAGGTGTAAGAATTCACTTGTTTAAGGATAAATTTGAAAGGATACAAAAGATGAAAGTTTGATAAGTCCTAGAACAGAGGGTTTGCAGTAGAGTTCGCAACGCCAATATGAAAACCAACCAAAACCCCTTTTTCAACCCTCAAATATGATGAACACTCTCATGGAGTACCAGGGGCATCTAGTCTTGATTATGATATCTTTGAATTTGACCAGAAGTGTTTGCAAACTATCCAACCTCCAATGATCCTCTTTATCCATTCTGTAGTGCCAGTTCGCAGCGCACTGGTGTTTTGATTTTATCTCTCAAATACCAAACTGGCTTGGGTTGAATTTTGGTCAACAGGTCAATGCCAATATCATGCTCCTCCACAAAAAATTCACAAAAACCCACATTGTCGTTCAAAAGTTATGATCAAATAATTAGAAGACTCTGCTACATGAAATGAGTTAGCACCGCCTGTCTACTAGTTTGTAGCGCCTGATTCAAACAAGATTTGCATGCTTCGAGGAGACTGTTAGGATGTCCAAAGAGATGATCCCTAAAAATTTGTTAAAAATAGGCTCTAAAAACAATGAAATCCCTTAGCATAAAAAAAAGGTAATGATGTAAATGAATGAATGGATCACTTGAGTATGTTGCGAACTCTCCTAGTGATTTGGCAGTGCTCAAATTAAAACCGACTTGACAGCTGAACGGATAAAAGGTGATAGCTAGAGATATTTCATATAGTCATGGAGGTGACATGTCAAGGTGATAATAAGGATTTTCAAAGATGTGTCTCATGAGGGTTTATCAGTCCTTGTCATGATAACAAAGAAATAACCCAAAGACCCTATACCAAGGCCAAAATAACTTGGTTTATTTAAATGAAAAGTTGAAAAATGACTATAGCAAGAAGTCATAAAAACTATAAAAACCTATGACTCAAAAACAAAGACTGAAATGACTTTTTGACACCTACAATTCTATGTGTTAACATCTGGCTCCACAGGAGATGGCATGCTCCCTGTGAGATGCAAAGAACATGAAGTTCCAGTGCCTTATCCATTGGGCTATGTAGACATCTGTGCAACCAACCTGTATGCCTGAGAGCACCTCCGCTCCTTACTGAAAACTGAGAATATCCACAAACTAAAAACAAAATCACTGCAAACCAAAATGCTCGAGAACCGAGATTTATTCATCCTACTCCCACTCTAACCAACTGTATTGCTTCTCGATCAAGTGAAATCATGTTTCCAATGAATCCATACAAGAAACTTATTAACTATTAAAACTATTGATCTGGATTGGACAAATGAAGGAACCCATGGCATATAAAAGTGCAGTTTGAAAAGACAGTTGAACCAACCTTCATTTGACAAGAATGATTTGACATATGTACTTCTCAAAGAATCTAGATAATCAAAAATAGGATCAATAAATCCAGAAATAAATATCTCTTCCTGATGTTGTTCCAATTGAAAACCAAAATGCTTCTACACATGCCTAGTTTTATAACTACTGCCAATCTCCTCTATTTGCAAAACTGAAAGTTGTTGCAAGATTCCTTCACTGATATCGATGCTAATCATAGGTTGTTTAATATTTTCTGCAGATCCAAAACCATCACATGCTGATATATCGATCTTCTCATTATCATTTGAATATTCAAAGGAAACCATTTGATTTTCATGACAGCTTAAAACAATAGATACATTTGATACAATGTCAAAAGTATATACAATATGGTTATCACTCTGCAGATCATTAACCTCTCAATCATTATGAAAAGTGTCTTCTACTACAACATACTCTATATGACTGTTTGATCCTTTACTCAACAAATCGAATTCATGACAACATTCTGGATATAGAAAGTCAACTGAAAATTTTCTTTGCAAAACAAATGAAAGGCAACATGAAAATGGCTTAGTGAAGAACTACAAGAAACCAGGAGTGATCTACACCAATATTGAGCTGCTCCATCCAAAGAATATATAAAGAACTTAATCAAGACATATTCATGTACAAATTTCAGCTTAAGCATGCACTCATGAAATTCTAATAAAAACTCAACTCACAATTCCAAATCCTCTCCTCTAAACTTAGGAAGGAAACCTTCCTATTCACTTCTATCAGGATCGAGATTCAGAAAACCAGATATATTTGTGAAATCACAAAATGCATACCTGTGAGAAAGAATCATGTCCATTTCAAACCAGTGGAGTTGCCAGTAGATTCATCTGTAATGAAGTTTGAGTTGCCAAGTAGAATATTGGAGTCAAGCTTGTGTCCTTCTCCTATCTACCATCAAGAGCTGGATCTTCTCAATGTCTTTCTCCCAGGGAAGATTTATTCACTTTCATCCACGACAGCGGCACCAAAAATTTTACTACTCAGAGTCACACTTAGACTGTTGTAAGTGTAAGCCCATTACCCATTAGAATATAAATGGATCGAATGGTTTGAGTAGGTGGATCAACAAGACTAAGAAAGAAAGGGAGAGGGAAACAAACTTTCAACAGAAGAATTCCATTGGGAAAGGAGTCATAACATCCTACAGATAAAAGGAAATCAAATTGTATATCAAACAAAAGGATATATAATGATGAGTAGAATCATGGTGAATATGACAAAATGAAGAACATCCATTGTACAGAGATCCTTTCTGCAAACAGATAAAGATTTCTTAAATAGTAAACAATGATTTAATGGGCAAGCTACAACATATCCTCTGTTGTTCATGAATCCATCAATCAATGGCAGCTATGATCCCTAAGGAAGTCAAAACCAAGGATTTACATAGGATCCTCCTCCATTTAGGAGTCTTGTTACAAAAGATTCCAACAAAAGCCTAACAAATTCCTAGTTTCCAGGATCTTGCCTATTGTGGTAAATGCCTCTTCAAACATGTCATGATGCTTGATATGAAGATGAAACACATGTCCCTCACATCCAAATAACTCCTAGGAGACTATTCAAACCTTCCTTCACAGGTGGTAGCCTTCCCATAGCTCGAATTTGTCCTACTGTTAGAGTTCATAGCGCCTGTGACAACATAAGATGTGAACTTTCCTATAGGTGTTGTTTTTGGATTTTCTCCAAAACTGCAAAGTGGGTCAGGATGAAATTTTTTCAACAAGTCCAAAACACCATGGTTTACCTCCACACCAAATTTTAGAGGAACTTAGATTGTCATTTAAAAGTTACAAGAAAAACAATCCTCTGTTGTGTGCTAATTTCTTAAAAACTGTCATAAATACCAGTACACAACACCAATGAGTTCAAGCACTGCAAACTCTCCTGTAGTAGCCCATTTCACTTGAAAATGCCTTAAAGTATTCCAAAAACCATCTCCAGTTCCACCACTATTATAATAACATATGATCATGATATACGACTAAGAAGATAACACCCCAGTAGATGAACATGATTTATCAAGCATGACCATCCTCAAAATTGCAAAATACAAAAAACAGGAAGCTGTCAAAACTGATATGAGTTAAGGTGTTCATCGTCTTCATTTTCTGACTCTGGAGCTCCTCCTGGTGGAAACTTTAGCTAACATATCCAAATTTTTCTTGGCCAGCTCCTCTTTGAAAAGTTGCAACTCCATATTTAGTTTTCTGAATTGAGCTTGATGATATCTGTTTAGTCTGTAAAGGTTTTTGAGATGCTTGTGGATAGGTAAGAACCTTCTAGCTAAGAAGTTAACTCTATCAATAGTTTCATGATAATAAGGATTTTCAAAGATGGAGGTGACATGTCAAGGTGATAATAAGGATTTTCAAAGATGTGACTCACGAGGGTTTATCACTCCTTTTCATGATAACAAAGACATAACCCAAAGACCCTAGACCAAGGCCAAACTAACTTGGATTATTTAAATCAAAAGTTGAAAAATGACTATAGCAAGAAGCTATAAAAACCTATGGATCGAAAACAAAGACTGAAATGAATTTTTGACCCCTACAATTCTATGTGTTAACAATGGTAACCAATAGTAAATGTTAATATATCACCCAAAAATTACACATGTTTGACAATAAAAGGGGGTGGCCATGCACCATGAATGCAAAAGGGTATGCAGAGGGCTGATGTGGATCGAAAATATAGAATGCCAGTGGGGCCACATCCCGAAACCCTCGCTCATTTTCTTTTGAAGGGACTCAGAGGATGGTAAAATTATGAATTTTCTAGTGGGGTTCGAAGAGCACCATACGTCACTCTGAGTTATAACAACTTAATGCATACCCCCTCCTAGCTGTATTTTTGTACTCACCTGGCAACTTTCCTCTCTTCAAGTTAATACTTGTCCATCTAAGCATCAACATTCCTATTTCTACAAGAATGAGTTCAAAACATTAGAATGGTGGAAGAGTAGAGAACAATCAAGCAAGCATATAGTATACATAGAATAACACTAGAAAACAACAAACTTCTTTTCTCTCAAAATAAAGTTGTTACCACACAAAAAAATTCAGGTGGAGGCTACTCGTAATCTCAACCATTTATGTCTCCAACTCAGGGGAAAAAATTCATCATCTCACAACCTACCATGACCACAGGCTTGAGTGAATAGTTCTAGTAGTCCCACGTGGGTTCTTTGATTCAATCCATCACTACCCAATCTGATGGACATAGCCAGTATCGACATCCCATTGGAACCAACTCCAACTCTAGTGATGCAAGAATGTGGTTCCACCTTACTTTTAGAGTTGAGTTATTGAAACCAAACATTTGGCCACACTCACACACAACTACATCTACAACATCAAGTGGACATCACCATGCACAACTAGACATGTGAGCACTATCAAAAGGGGGTTCAGGATCACCAGGCCTTACAACAACAATATGATACATAAGTTGTGGCCCATGCAACGACAAAGGCTCAATATATTGATATCAGTACAACATTCACTAACCTCATAGGGATGATGGACAAATTATATGTGTAGATATCAACCACCTAAACATAAGGTCAAAAAATCTCCCCATGTTAAAATCTTGGTCGTAAAGGATCTCCTACAAAATGTGGACTCACAACTTACAAATCTATGTCCACCACTCCGCCAAATGAACCCATATACAATTCAAATGATAAAAAAGATTACATTGGCCAAAGAAACCATCGAAGATGGCCAACACATATTGAAGTAATTTTCAGGGGTGGTCGACTACAACTTCAACTTATGGATTCATCTATAGAGCCCCCCTAAGTTGAGTACCATTAATGATAAATTTTGTGTAGCTAAGGCTGAGGTCGCACAACAAAAGAGTATCGTGTCCTCTCTACCTCCAGGAGAGTGCCGAAATGCGATGGAAGATATTACATCCAAATTGAAAGATTGTTCCAGCTCGAGCTGAGTAGAAAAGCATATTAGAGCTAATCACCACTTTGGCCAATAAGGCCTTAAGATTTTATACCCAGTTGATAGATGCATAGGTTAATTCTATCCCCTTGATTGATAAAATGGAAACATTTATGGACTTGACAACCCCTCGGGTCACAACAGTTGATGTGGATGTGGTTCTTCTATTCACCTGGGAACTTCAGGGAAACCTAAATCAGTCTAATCACTAATTTAAGGAGTTCATTTAGGAACTCATGAAGATGGTTCCATCCATTGCATTAGTCACTCCATGAGAAAATTGGATCTAGAACAAGCCAAATAATAGTGGTGGGGGCCTATTGGCACCCAAGTGTTTGGGTAAATATTGCACATGCACACAAGCACAGTTGTGTGCACCTGTTCCATTTTTGTGCATGCTCAAGCAGCTACAAAAGGGGTGAAAGGAGGCACATGCACCAAATAAAGTTTTGTTAATGTGTTCCAGTTCAATTTATGGAAATGCATGGTGGTCAAAATTTTGTGATGTGCACCAGAATTAAAGAAGACAATGCATGCACATTAGAATCAAGGAAATAATCCTTGGGAAGTCTCCTTGAATGATTACTATAGGCAACATGAGGGATTGTGGAGCAAGAAAAATATGAGTTGGAAACGTAGTTGATATTGCAACGATTCTAAAGAGGCTATGTGGAATGCATGCATGTGATAGAAGTGTGAGGGACTGGCAGTCAGAGGAGCGAGTGGGTAAGAAATGAAAGTGATAGAGCATTAGATCCGAGAAGTAGATAAAAGAGAGAAACAACAATAGAAAGAGAGTTAGTCAATTGGTGTATGGTTGATGGTTGTGGGTATTGTTTTTTTTTTAGTAAATGTTCTTGAGATTTCTCTAAGACTATATTTTTTAATGTCTCTGGGTGCAAGTCTGAGTCTATCATACCTGCAAATTCAGAAATAAAGAGCATGGTGCTATGTAATGTAACACTACAAAAATGTATAGGAGAGAAAGGTTCAGTTGTTGTCAATAGACGAGTTGTTTAATGTATGTTTGTGGATGGTTTAATGAAGATAAAAAATCTACAATGATTCTAGTCTTATGATGTGTTAATCATGTGCCAATTGAATGTGTGTGTTTTTGTTGTATATTATTAGTTGTTAAGTAGTCTACAATGGATTATATGAATGTAACCCCGAATGGATTTCTGTGTAATTATTCCTTCATCACTGACAATAGACCATATGGTCTATGTGATCCTCATGGAATATTGGGTAAGACCTTCTTCAATATTTGGCTGAGGATTGAGATGTCGATTCCTTGGGTTTTTTTTAGTCAACTCTAGATGAAACCTGGGTCTTCAACCCCCCAACACTAAGAAGGATGTGCACAAGCATGAATAAACCAAAAAGTATGTTGTTATCAAGGAAGTGGGATGCTAATCTAGGATGAAGCATCTAGATGATTTGTCTTATGCTACCATATCAACACGTGAGAAAACATATGTCACTCTCATGTAGAAACCAATGATGAAGTATCATGTTGAAGACCTGAGTGATCTAATGAATGATCTAGTTTACATAGAAGATGGTTTTGGGAATTAAGATATCATGGAATAATCCATAACCCTATTGAGAGGGTTTTTCCATTAAAGTTACGTAGGCCATATAGAAAATTCATTTTGATGGAGCTATTTCTAGGACAAGTGCAAGAGTAGGGATCACATTCACATACCCCAAGTTGAAACCACCCTTTTCTTTAATAGGTTAGAATTTGATCAAACAAAAATTATTGTTGAGTATGAAGTGTTGTTGTTAGGCTTGGAATTGGCAATATAAATGGGAATAAAGGTGGTAAAGGTCTTTGGAGACTCTGATTTGGTGGTGTTGCAAGTAAGAGGCTCATTTTCTATGAAATGTGATAGATTGAAGAAGGATAAACATGCAATATGAGACATGATAGAGTTGTTTAATGCAATATTTATTGTTGCAGTAGAACAAGAATAAAATGTTCAGGATGATGCATTAGTTGTTGCAACAAAAACTCTCCAACCATGTGAAAAGATGGTTCAAAAAAAATGTAGGATGGAATAGTTTTTCACACCCTTTTGAGCATTGGTGGGTGTTTCAAGATCATGTGTAGATAGTTATATTTTTGAATGATTTGTAGGAAGTCTCCTACTATTAAATAAATTGGGTAGGAAAAGATGATGTAGATTCAAGAATAATGCAATAGAAAGAGAATAATTTTCCTAAGTGTTTGGTGCCTCTAGAGAATATATTTGACCATCATGGCATGTATAAACAATCAAATGAAGTGATAAATCTAGAAGATAGCATGGAAATAAACATTGGGTCAAAGGAAATCATGAATCTTATTTAAAGAGGAAAGGGTTTTTCCCCTAAAGAAATAATAGAAGTTGAAACTTGCATCCAAAATTATAAGGATATGTTTGCATGGACCTATGATTATCTGAAAGAATATAAAGGGGATTTCATTTATCATACCATTCCATTGAAGGAATGATGGAAGAAGTTTTAGGAAAAATCAAAGACTCATGAACCTAAAGTTGGCACTAATCATATAGAAAGAATTGTTGAAGATGTTGGAAGCTAAGATCATTGCTCCAATAAGGCATTCCTCTTAGGTGGCCAAACTAGTACCTAATAGAAAGAAGAATGGATAAATTAGAATATGTGTTGACTTTAGGAATTTGAATGAATTGTATCTAAAGGATTGTTATTCACTTCCTAATATGGAGAATTTTCTGTAAAAACTCACTAGATTAGGTATGATGTCTATGATGGATGGTTTTTTAGGATACAACCATGTCCTCGATAAGAAGAAATATTAGCATAATTGATCTAGATTGGATCATTATATTATTTGTCACCTATCTTGATACCTTTTGGGTGGAAAAATTTGGAGGAATCAACTTGTGGGGCCATTTAAGTGGCGGGTCCTAGTTTGGAAAATTGGGGTTTGGAACCTTCCGAGGCCATTTTGAGGAATTAAATGACATTTTTGGGGTTTTATATCCCAAATATCAGACACACTCCCTTGACAATTTTCTACACTCTGATACCTTTCCAAAGATGCATCAAACACCTCAATCAGAGCTCTTATGAAAAGGTTATTCCTCCTACAAGTTGACCTACCTTGTTGACCACCATGGTACAAGTGGATATCATGTCAACCCCCATTACTCACACATATGGGGTTAGCCACTTGTGGAATTTCAAGAAGATTCTAGAAGGTCCAAACCTGATCACTAATTGAGGGTTGATGAAGTCAACACCCTAAACCTAGATGGATATTGGGCTATGCTAAATATTAGGTTGTTAGGAGGGGAAAGAGTTCCATTCTTTAGAATTGTATTTGTTCCATAGTTGAGTAGAGCACCTAGGAGTGTTATTTTGAGAGAATAACAAAAGAGGAAATATATTGTAGTAGCCATACAGTCCATAGTTTCAAAGGAAACTCCACAGAGAGTGTCTCTTTCTTTGTACTTGCATTTGAAGAAAAGAAAGAAGAGAAACCTCACCTTCTAGTTGGGTTTTCTCCTGTATTGGGTTTCCTAGGTTATATCTTGTGTTTATTTGTGGATGGTTTGTGTGTATTTATTTTTGTTCTCTATTTTTGACGTTTAATCCCTTTCGTACATTTAATTAGAAAACCATTAATTAAAGAATTTGAGATCTAAAGGAAATTAACCTTCACAGTAAAGATTTCAATATTTTTATTATATCTTTTGTGATGAATTGTCTAGTGGAATATCCACGACAGTTTACAAATCAATAATACCATTTTCATTGCATCATGGGGAACATTTGAATTTCATAGGATTGTATTTGGTATGGTTAATGCTAGATCCAAATTTGAAAGAGCCACAAACTATGCATTAAAGGATATCATGGGTAATCTCATTGAGATTTACCAAGATGATTTACTGTTTTCTCTAAAGAAGGGGATGCACATATTCATCATCTAAGACAAGTCTTTGAGAGATGTCAAAAGCATGGGATATATATAAATACCAAGAAATCAATTTTTGATGTGGATGAAGGAAATTTGTTGGTGTAAGAATTGACCCAACAAGGATAAAGAGAATCCAATAGATCCCATTGCCCTCAAATAAGCAAGTAACATATCCATTCTTTGATTGAATAAATTTGATCATAAGATTCATACTTAACTTTGTTGAAACTAATCTTGTAATAGAATGCTAAAAAATAGTGAGAGTTTAAATGGAGTATTGAAAGAAAAAGGGCATTTCARRAAATTGAGGCAATTGTAATAAATATGGTATTGGTAAGTCTTGATTATTCTAAATATTTCCATATTTTTTCCTTTGCTTCAAAAGACACAATTACAAGTGTGCACTTGCAAGGAGATGATCAAGGATCGAAAAATCCCATAKATTTCATGAGGAAAGTAATTAGGGTACAGAAATTGAAATATTCTATTATGAAAAAGAAAGATTATGCCTTAGTCCAAGCATTGAAACATGTGAGAGGTTATGTGGGTTACTCTAACATACTGGATTTTTTCCCTCACATATCCTGAAGAATATCCTATCATAATAAAAAAAAWTGGGTATGAGGGGAAAATACATGTCTAGAATCTAGGAGTATGACTTGGAAATTAAGTGAACCAAGTTAGTGATGGTTCAAAGATTATCCAAGATGTTGACCAAAGGAAATGAAAAAACCATAAGTCTTGGATGTGAAACTTATTTGGGATTGATATTGGAAATTGTTAAAGACTTGTAGCAACATGAATGGTATGGAAACATCATTTATTATTTGAAGAATTTATCATGCCCAAATCACCCGATGGATCACAAGAGGAGAGACTTGAGATTAAAGGCTTCAAAGTATCATTTAATCCAAGAAGGGTTGGGTTGGAGGAACCACGAAGGATTGATACTTATGTGCATGGATCATACAGAGTCAAAGAATCTTATGTTGGAGTTGTACAATAGATTATGTGGAGGACATTATGTAGCAAGGAAGACCACTCATGAAATTCTAAGAGAAGGATATTATTGGTCAATTATATTTAAAGATTCCCATGATTTTTCTAGGTCATTATATTCTTGTCAACACTTTATAGGAAAGTAATAGTTTACTGCCTTACCTTTGTAGTTAGTCATAGTAGAAGCACCATTCAAATAGTGGGGGACTGATTTTATCAGGGAATTTAAGGGAAATTCTAGTATTGTTTTCAAATGGATAATCATGGCCACATATTACTTTACTAGATGGTAGAAGCAATACACATAAAGAGAGAAACCAACAAAGTTTATATGTAATTATTAGAAGAAAGAATCATTACCATAGTTAGTATCTCAACAAATATAACCATTGACAATGTCATGGAATGGAGTTAGACAAGTTTTATTTCGACTATGTCATTTTTTGTTGTCTCATTCATCAAATTATTATCCATAGGGGAATGACTTGGTTGAGTCTAATAATAAGAATTTGTTAATTATAATAAATAAGACTATGAGTGACAATAATAAGTATTGGGATAACAAGCTTAATTATGCATTAGGGGATGGCATGATCACCATGAAAGAGGATACAAGGAAAATCACATTTGAATGGATATATGGAATTAATGTTACTTTACCAATACATTTGAAAATTCAAGTGTATTAGTTGTTGCAACACTTCACATCATAATAACAAGAAATCCAAGTGAGGGTGGATCAACTAATAGATCTTGAAGAAAATCAAAGAAAGGCTTTCATCATCTAGTAGAAAATCATTATAAAGTCAAAGGTAAATTTGACAGGAATGCCTATTCAAGGATTTTGAGCACAGGTGACATGGTCTTTATGTGGAATAGAAAACATGAAAAACTAAGACAAACATGGAAAATTTGATATCTTATGGCTTGGTCCCTACAAAATTTAAGATGTTGTTGGTTCAAAGATTTCTACCTTATCCATATGGATGGAGAAATGTTTCCATTTCCCATGAATGGGAAATTTTTGAAGATTTACGATGGCATCTAGTGCCAAAGTAGCATAGAATGAAGAAGCTTTTGTGAGAATTAGAATAGAAAGAATAAGCTCTTAGTGAGCATTAGAGTAGAAGAAATTGTTTCTTTATCTATTCCCTTTGGCATTTGGTTCATGTTTGATTACTAGAGCTACCTTTTGATGTATTTCACTTTCTGGACAAGAATTATTTAGGTTTTATGATTATGCTATTATGTGGGGTTACAAAATGTGAAATTTGGATCCATCCTACCAAATGTCCTCACCTTTTCATGGAAAGTTTACCTTTTCATGGAAAGTTTTAGCAGGTGCATATAGATTCTAGAGTTACCATACCCTCATCAGGAGAGATGAATTCTTATCACCATATGGAGATTATTTTTACCACTCATAATGAATGAAGACTTGTACCTAGATTGAAGACCTTTCCTAATCCAAAAAGATCTTTTAAATGACAATGGTTGAGTTATTAAGCATGTGTTAATTAACCATTTAGGAAACTGAAGAAAGAGGAAGAATTATAGAATAAATATGAAAGCCATAAAGAAATATACAGATCTGAACATAAGAATGAAGAACAACAAACCATAAAACACCAAAGTGATAACGGAGTTCGTCAATCTCGCCTACGTCTCTGGGACTTTGTCTAAGTGGGTGAGGCTTTCTTATTTTTGTTCAAAATATTTAAAAGTACATCAAAACAATGCCAAAAGTATTAAAAATTGATCTGGTCTTGTTCTACTATATCTCTAGAACCCAACAAAATTGACGACACTAAAATCGGATAACTGGAGCTCCCAGAAATGGCCCGCAAAGGTGCTCTCCTCAATGGCTTCTCTGCATAAAAATGACTTTGGCTTGGAAATTCTTCAGCATAAACCTGTTATGAAACTCCTCCATGGCTTAAATAACCCCTAGTTTATATAGGCATGAAGTTGGTAACCATCTCCCAACTTCCCCCCAAGATTTGACCTCAAAAAAGGCCCAAAATCCCCCAATATTGGCCAAAAATCTCTAAAATTGTTGAATAAAATCACTTAAAATCCTTATTATAAAGTTAAAACCCACAAATAGGAAAAATTCAGGGTGCAACCCCTTTTCCTTGGGCTCCTGGTCATATGGAGCGCCTCCATGTGGCCTTGGGCTAGTGCGCTGGTCCTTAGCCCCGTTCGACCTCGGCCCTGGTCCTATGTTGCAATGTCATGTGTCCAGGCCCCAAACTGCACGTGCAAATACTATTAATGCCCCCCGGTAGTAAGCCATTGGTTATGCCCCTAGTCGGTGGGCTAGCCCAGCTGATCAGGGATAACCCCTAATTATCTGTGTTAACCGAATACAGGTTTAGTCACATGCATATACCATCGTTATCAAGGGTTGGCTCGCATATACTCCGCACCAAACAAAATACCATGGTTATATAACATATATACATGGTAATGCGTCGGGCTGTGGGTGTATGGAACTATAAAATGACCATGGGTTGGGGCCAGACCCCAACCCTTTCTGCCTCTGCCACATACAACACATCACCTTAAATAAAAGTTTAACACTATAGTATTCAAGGAACATATGCAGGCGGGTTGGTTAGACCAACCCTGCCATGTTGCTACGTCCCAGACAGAGGTCGAGGGTTCAAATCCGATTGAGTCCCAAAATTTTGCAATAAACTTTAACCAAAAAATGGCTGCCATGTGGCAGCCCATGTCTAGGCTGTGTGGCACCTTCCCACTTGCCCAATCTGATGCCATGTGTCCAAACTCCATTGGTACACCTCTCAACACCTGTCCACCTTCCACGTCAGCAATTTTTCAGGTCATCCGACCACTGTACCTGTCACATGTCGTACAATACTGCCACGTCAGTCATACGATCATGCCATGTTAGTCCTACGATCATGCCATGTCAGCCGTACAGTCATACCATGTCAACCGTATGGATGTTCCACGTGTCACCCTTGCAGTGGTGACACATGTCCCTCTTTGATTCGTCCACCTATTTATCCATGTCAGTGCCAAATACCCTTCCACGTTAGTTGTACAGTCATACGAGTTGTACAGTCAGCTTCCATGTGGCACTGTACGAACTATATAGTCATCAAATTTTTGCGTGTTTGACAAAATGAACATATCATGATATATGGAGCATACAACATCTGTTTGAGCCCGTTCAATTTGAGTTTGGTTTGTATCGATGAGGCATACACACACGCCCGTTTTGAATACATTCTGAGAAATTTGTTTTTTAGGCCTTCCTGGACACATTTTGGTCCCGAGATCCAATTGTGGATCACACCTCCCCACTAAAGACCTTTTGGTCCCCAAAAGGTTACTGACCTGTCATCAAGCTTGGGATAGACCACTTGACTTGTTCTTTGTCTTTGAACTCTGTCCTGTGCACCTATATCATCAAGATAAACTGTAAAACAATCATGATAATTGACAACATATTATTAGCCATTTGTACCCTACCACATCTTGCTAAAGCCACTATCATCCATGTTGACAACATTACTAATGATAGCATAAAAAATATGACTGCAAATGAGCGAATATGTTTGTAATATTTGCACGACATTAACTTATCTTGAAGCAAACTGTGATTGATCTTCCATTCTACAATCATCTCCTATTCTTTCTTAACATCGATTACTTGATTTGAAATAATTATAGGTGTGTTGATTGCATGGGCCTCCTTTCTTAATTGTTCCATAGTTTGAAGAGATTTATCTACCTTTAAATGATGAGCATGAACCACATATTCTTGACCTGCTTTGATTAAGTGATATTGATTCTTTTCCGTATAGAAGATTGCTTTACAATCATAGTAAGGACTGCCTAAGACCATTCCACATTCATTGAGTGGCACCACATCACATGTTACCTCGTCCACAAATTTAGATGAAATTGCAAACTTTAATGTACATTGCTTTGTTATGTGCAATTGATGATTGTTTCTTATCCATTTAAGTGTGTAAGGATTATGATGCATCTGAGTTTTCAATCCCAATTGTTTAACCAATTCCTATGAAATTAAGTTAGATTGAGATCCACTATCTATCAATGTGTCGACCTTAGTATGTCGAATTATGACCCTTATGTGAAACAATTTAATTCTAGAATCAAATCCATCACCAATTTTACCTATCAAACCAACCAATGAGACTTTAGATTCATCACCTGAATCTGATCCCAAATATGTTGGTCGTGTTGTTGTTGCAACTGTTTTCCTCCCTTTATTCTCTTTGAACCACTTCGGTCTCTTCTTGGGATGAAATTGCCAACAATGGTCCTCATCATGCCCCTCTTTCTTGCAATACTTGCAAGATGGCTTCTCTTCCTTTCTTGTTGCTGAATTTTTCTTCTTTCCATTCCACTTCCTTTTGTCCTGTTTCCTTGAAGATGATTCCCTTGATACACCAACCCCTATTTTCCATGCTTAAATGTATGTCTCTTGAAAAAAAACCTCATCAAGATTAGTATGTCCAAACATGAATACAGTGTTTCGAATATGTGCAGGTAAACCTCCTATATACTTCATAATAGTTTCTTGGGTATGTAAAGGAATATCTAACATCAATGCCATTTTACGAAATCCATCTGTGTAATCTTGCACTGTTTGTCCTTTTCTTAGTTTAAGATCTTGCCATTCAATTAATGCTTTCTCTTTATAACCCAAAGGATAGAATTTCTTTCTAAGTGCATAAATAAAAACTTGCCATGATGGAAATACATTACCCACTTGTTGCATGCTATTTTGCAACTTGCTTTGCCACGATATGAGTGTTGTGCCTGCAAGTCTAAGAAATGCTAACTTTATATGAGTTACGTCATCCTTGATTTATTTCACACTACTATAAACCTCCATCTGTCTAACCCAATTATCAAGTCTCTCTGCATTGACTTCACCATCATACATAGGTAATTCAAATTTCACATCAAGTTTTAATAAATTCATTTCTTGTTTATGTTTATGGACATTTTTTCTTGTGGTTCTTTTAGAACTTGAACTTGAAGAGGAAGGAGAAGAAGGAGGTGAAGAAGGAGGTGAAGGAGGAATTTGAGGAGGATCCTTTCCTTCTTAACTTTTGACCGTTGAATATTCACCTAGATTCAGTCTCTTCCATTCCAAGTAATCCTCATACAAAACCCTCATCATCTCCGATATGGCAAAGAAAGTTTTTCAAAAATCTTTCTCATCCTGAAAAAGTCCCTCTTCTGATGCCATCTTCTCACTTTGAGAAGTTCTCTTTCTCAATCCAATCAATGGAGGCTTTCTATTCTTCATCTTCCTCTTCATAGAAGAAGAGCTGGATGTGTCCCCTATATAAGAGAATAAGATATTAGGAACTATTCTCTTCAAAAATCTCGGCTTCACCACGATGTAACTTTTCCCTGGTAATCATGAAAAAATCAAATCCAAATGTCAACTAGCTCTGATACCACTTGATCTGAAAAGATCTTTTAAACAACAATGGTTGAGTTATTAAGCATGTGTTAATTAACCATTTAGGAAACTGAATAAAGAGGAAGAATTATAGAATAAATATGACAACCATAAATAAATATACATATCTGAATATAAGAACAAAGAACAACAAACAATAAAACACCAAAGTGATAACAAAGTTTGACAATCTTGCCTACGTCTCTGGGCCTTTGTCTCAGTGGGTGAGGCTTTCTTATTCCTATTCAAAAGATTTAAAAGTACATCACATCAGTGCCAAAAGGAGTAAAATCTGATCTATACTTGTTCTACCAGATCTCTAGAATCCAACAAAACTAACAACACTGAAATTAGATGACCGAAGCTCCCAGAAATGGCCCGTAAAGGTGCTCTCCTCAATGGCTTCTTTGCATAAAAATGACTTTGTCTTGGAAATTATTTAGAATAAACATGTTTTGAACCTCCTCCATGGATTAAAGAACCCTTGGTTTATATAGGCCTGAAGTTGGTAACCATCTCCTAACTTCCCCCCAAGAGATGGCCTCAAAAAGGGCCTAATATCCCCCAATATTGGCCAAAAATATCTAAAATTGCTAAATAAAATCACTTAAAATCATCATTATAAAGGTAAAACCCACAAATAGGAAAAATTCAGAACATGGCCCCTTTTCCTCGGGCTCATGGTCCTATGGAGCGCCTCCATGTGGCCTCATGCTAGTGTGTTGGTCCTTAGCCCCCTCCGACCTCGGCCTTGGTCCTATGCTGCAATGACATGTGTCCAGGCCCCAAAATCCATGCAAAAATACTATTATCACCCCCCAATAGTAATCGATTGGTTATGCCCTTGGTTGATGGGCTAGTCTGACCGACCGGGGATAACCCCTAATTATCTGCGCTAACCGAATACAGGCTGGGTCACATGCATATACCATCATGATTGAGGGTTGGATCCCATATAATCCGTGCCAAACACAAGACCATGGTTATATAGCATATATACATGGTAACACATCGGGCTATGGTTGTATGAAACTGTAACATGACCGCGGGATGTGGCTAGACCCCAACCCTTTCCGCCTCCGTCACATACAACACATCACCTTAAATAAAATTTTAACACTATATTATTCAAGGAACATATGAGGGTGGGATGGCTAGCCCAACCCTGCCAAGTCGCTACACCCCTGACAAAGGTCGAGGGTTCAAACCCAGTTGAGTCCCAAAATTTTGCAATAAAATTTAACCAACGAATGGGTGCCACGTGGTAGCCCATGTCTGGGCCATGTGGCACCTTCCCACTTTCCCAATCTAATGCCATGTGTACAAACTCCATTGGTCCACCTATCAACACCTATCCACCTACCACGTCATCACTTGTCCATGTTATCCTACCACAAGTCGTACGATCCTGCCACGTCAACCGTATGATCACGCCAAATCAGTCATACAGATGTGCCACTTGTCACCCTTGTAGTGGTGACACATGTCACTCCCTAACTCGTCCACCTATATTTCTACTTGAGTGCCAACTGTACCCTTCCATGTTAGCTATACGACCGTACGACCTGTACAGTCCGCTGCCACGTGGCACTATACGGACTGTACAATCATCAAATTTTTACCTGTTTGGAAAAATGAACAGATCGTGATATCTGGAGCATACGATGTTAGTTTGAGCCCATTCAAGTTGCGTCGGGTTCGTATCTATGAGGCCTATGCACACGTCCATTTTGAGGCCATTCCAAGAACTTTTATTTTTAGGCCTTCCTAGACCCATTTTGGTCCCGAGATCCAATTCTGGATCATTTCCCAATAGGTTGCATATAGAGGATGTTGGCTTGGTGGCTAATTAGTTGTAGTTTTCGATGCATGTTTTCACATTGGGCATCACCTTTTGAGGAATCATCACATAGTTGGAGGTATACCACCTCACCAAGACATTCATGGGATTTGGAGGAGTGCCTTTCACATTTGGGTCACAGTTGATATGACAGTGCCACTCCATTTGGATACACATGCTTGTTTGATATATTACTTTAGGAGAGGAGTTTCCTTTAACCACCATTGATGTACCTATAAAGGAACTCTTTGCTATTGAGGGATAAATTTACATGTTATTGCATTCACACTTGTCCTTGTATACTCTTTGAGAGGAACACACATCAACTAAGGGGTTCCTATAGTTTTACATAAATATTGTTGATGTGTTGCACCTTTGGAGGGAGAAGCCTGCACTTTTTGGCACATATCCCCAAATCACTCCATCTTGAGGCCTCATTCAAAGTTTGATGGTTATGCACATGAGTCCACACTTGAGGCACATGGTTTTAGGTTTCCCTATATTTAGGGGTTGTTATAACAACCAAATGGACAATTTCATGCACATTCAACTAAGAGGTCCACGTTTTGAGGAGGTCATTGACTTGGTTTGAGGAGTGACCTAGATATTCTTACTACACTTGGAACATCATTTTGGTATCTCAAGGATTTGGACCCCTCACATGAGAATATGTTCCCTTCACTGGGCACTTAGATCCATATTTTGAGGATTTCTTGAGGAGCGTTCTAGGAGAGGCGTTTCCACATGGCATGAGGATGGTTATTGCATTTTCAAACTACCCCAAGGTAGTGGAGTGTTTTTCATGAAGAGAGGATAAGTGGTACCCCCACTCACTTTATATTAATATTTTATTACGGTGTAGTTTGAATCATCTATGAGGAGGTTGAGGATGTAATATTTTGATTATTTTTCTAGGAGAGATCATGGATTTAGTCTCTTTTATTATTATTTTGTTGTTAAGGGTTTTGATTTAGATATCTATTTAAAGAGAAGCTCCCTCATTTTTAAAGTTGTTGAAAGTTTGATGAGAGAAATCTAAGGATATTGTTGAAGATCTTTTGGAAAATGAATTTAAGGGTTAATTTATGTGAGTTTCATCATATTTCATTCATCTATTATTGGTTTATATTGTTGGAAACTACACTTCAATGCTACAACAAGGATTTCATTGTAATGTGTAACTTTACTCCATAAGAAGGGCCAAGATAGTGGTTTAATCTTGCTTCATCCTTTGTTGTTGTTATTATTTAATTAGTCAATTTACTATTGTTATTTCATCAAGTGGTCGTAGTTAAATTTTTGTTCATGGTAAATCACATCTTTGTGGCATCATTTGGTCTTAAGACGAGCACCTTTAGAAGGGCCCTCAAGTAGTTTTTTGTTGTAATAAATCATCCCATTTATAGTTATTGTAGAATGTTGTAATACACCAATCATATATCTATTTAATGCACAAATAGAACCCTCTCAATTTCTCTTAGACTCCATTCACCCTAATTTGGTTTTGACACTTGTCTACTCTTTCTACCACCTAAAAATATAAATCATTTTAACCTTTCATTTTTTTTTAAATAATTTTGAAATAAATTCAAGAGAGCTTCGTAGATCAAATTTAGTAAAACCTATTTGCAATTCCTACCTTGTTCTAAAGGAGATCCAACCTAAATAGAGAGGAGTTATATTGGTGACAACAAGTAGTACTTCTAATTTTTCCCTAGGATTGCGTTTGTTGTTATGGATTTATAAATGAAGTGTGGGTTTGGGAGGTCACATATAGAATCCCTCATATACATATAGGGGCTACCAAAAATATTGAGAGGTACTAAATTGACTTCTATTTAATCAACAAAATTTGTACTAATAGAAAATATAAGCTTACATTACTTGGTAACTTTTAACTTTGCACCATTATGCACATAACCCAAAGGGTATGGATGAGGTGATCATGCATTTCTAAACCAAGTTTACTTACTAAGTCATCTACAATGAGTTTCTCTTGTGAATTATAATAAAACAAAGTATCTACCTTGTTCTTCTTGATTTGAATCTTGACATGGAATAATTTTGTTATTTCCTTCTCCTCTTTGGGAGGGAGGACATTATGTTCACCGCCTTCTATTAGACACTTATTGTTCACATCTAAGATACTTTCTATCTCCATTCCCACTTCCATTAGAATATTCTTCTTGGAATTCTCTTTCTTGTGAATCCTAGTATTTAGCTCTAGAAGTAGTTTCCAACATTTTTCTTTCATGCAACCATAAGTGTTGGAGTGGTCATAGTGGTCATTAGGCTCCTTGTACACATTTTCTATGGTGAATTTTTTCTTATTTTTCCCTTTTCCCTTCTTCTTCTCACCCTTATTGGAAGTTCCATTATGGTTTGATTGCTTCTAACCATTTTGTTTATCCTTTTTCTTATTAGATTTGATGAATTGAGCCTACACATATCCATCAAGTATGATATTGGTATTACATAACATAAATTTCCTTCTTATGTGACTATGCATACCACTCAAGTACTTGATGATCACATTTGGAGCTCGGACATTTATTCCCAGCTAAATGGATTGCTTCCAAAACATTGTAGTGCACTATTTTAAACTTTGTCCTTACCTCTATTGATAGTAGTGCCATTGAATCCTTTGATCCTCTATTAGGATATAAGCTTACTTGATGTAATAAATATGAGGTCATATAAGTGACTCATAAAATATTAGTTAGATAATATTTAAATAAGGAAGTTGCATTGTAATGGTATCATAACTACTTATTCATTGGCATAAAGGGGGATCAACCCCATTGTATCAAATGTGTTATGAACCAAATGCTTAAAATGCCATAATAAACCAGAAGTATGCAACATCTACACCAATGTGAGCATGGAGCACAACCCCAATATAGATAAGATAGGTGATTCATACAATAAATACTTAAAGAATAGGAGAACCTCCTCCAAATACCCCAATACATTAATACATCCAAATCACATGTCCTCAATAACCACTACATGATCTCTATATATACCTATTCACACATTGCACATGTGGCCTCTTTATTATTGGGCTGATCCTATTACATATACATTTACACATTACATGTACATTTAACCCCATATATGCCCCCCC
The DNA here is from genome assembly GCA_009831015.1 of Picea engelmannii. Lineage (NCBI taxonomy): Eukaryota > Viridiplantae > Streptophyta > Pinopsida > Pinales > Pinaceae > Picea > Picea engelmannii. Next base: position 220,773 of record ML787098.1, read on the forward strand.
TTGGGGTCATATGAAAATGACTTCAATGAAATAAAGTCAAATCTTTTAGATGAGTCCAGGGTCAGTTTCTTCATGTATGAATTTTTCTTATGTGAGTGCATATCTCTAATTTTGTGTGCTTACAAAAATATTATGGAATTGGAGCTTCAAGATTGGGAATCTGAGTAAATAATGAGGAGAGGGTATCTTAAATTTGATTTTTTTTAATTAAAACACTAGCCTTTATTTGTAGTGCTATCAAGGTTCAAGTGGTGTAAGTGGGAGAAACCATATTTGAGGAAAATGAAAAATCAATTGAGTATGATTCCATACAATATATCATTTCAAATAATAACGTTGTCATATGTAGTCTCCATATCATCTCAAATAAAAAGAGATATGTCTAGTGAAATAAAATATAGTTTCCCAACCATGACCTAGTTTGAAAGAGAGAGTTGTTGGTTATCAAATTCAAGACATAAACTACACTGTGTCAAAAAAGGATAGATTCCCTTAATATGATCTCTGTTAGTTGTTGTTTTCAAAGGATATCAAGACAAAGGATTTTGAGCTTCCAAGGAAAAGAATCAACCCTACCAAATATAGCTTTTTCAGAATTTCCATATATGTCCACTGTGTGGATCGAAGAGTTGTAGCCACCATTTTTTCTTGCATGAGCTATCATTTCAAGTGTGTAGAAAAAGAAACAACTTCCCCATCCCATTTTTGTCTTTTTCATTTGAAGAAGGAAATAAAGGAATGGGGGCCCTCCTTCTTTTTAAGACTTTTGAACCTCCATAGAATTATCTTTAATATTATTATATAACTTCAAATAATTTTCATGGAGTAAGTATTTTAAACTCTTCATAGATCTCATCAAGCCTTAGAGTTTTTTTTTGATCTTTTTTTTCAACCCTTTTAAAGAAATTTTCCTTGTTGTAGCCTTGAAAAACTTGTGAAATATTTCTTTATCACATTGCATGAAAACATATCTTATTTAGATATGATACATGAAAACTTACTTTGGTGTGATACATAAATTCTCATGAAAGTTTGTTTCCCCACAATATATAAAGACTTGGAAAAGTTTGGAAAAATTTGTCATTTCACAGCTTCAAAAGATTTCATGTTTGTGACATATCATAACCTTCAAAATTTTCTCCTGGCATGATATGTCACAACGTTGGAAAAATTTCAAGGTCACACTACATAGTAGGGAAAGTGGTTTTCATCATGACATATCATGCCTCTCAAATTTTTATATACTTGTGACACATTGTACTTGAGAGTACTTTACCTTGTGATACAATGAAACTCACTCAACGTTGAAACCTCACGACAACTTCCTTTATCTCACCAAACTAAAACTTCTATTGTTGTGATAAATTCTTTTTTTCACACACTGATAAAATTTCTCAAGTCGTGATATGTTGAGCTCATCAATTTTCTCGAAATCACGTCGTTGATCCTTTATCACACCTAACTAAACTATTGACATGCACAACGAGACTTGTTTGACCCTTTAAAATGTCCGAGAAAGTTGGAAAAAGGGTCATTTTTTAATAAAAGAAATATTGGGACATTTTATTCAACACTTCACTTTCTCCTCAAGCATGTCAATGATAAAGAATCTCCCCATGCACACAAATATTCCCAAGGCTTCCATGACTCATGGAAGCTATTCAAATCCTCCTCAAGCTACTATTTGTCATTTTCTAGGTATGCATCTTACCCCATCTAGTACAATTTAAATAAAAAAAATTTTTATCATGACCACCCATTGGCTAAGAAGGGATCTACCATACCTTCAACCATTTCCCTCTTTCCACTTTCCCACTAAACCCAACAAGATGACAAAACAAACTAAAATAAAATATATGATTCCTTCCTTTTCACCCGTTGAAATCCTTGTACAACCATTGGATGTTGGCAAAATAGGTATGACCAGAATCCAAGCATCCTATTTCTTCTTATCAACCAATCAATCAAACAATTCCATGGTTTTATAGAGAGTTTAAATGGATACCCCTCACTACTTATAGGGGCATTATTTGATATTCCACTAGACAGTTTGTCACAACAGATCTAATAAAAATACCAAAATATTTACTATGAAGGTTAATTTCCTTTAGATCTCAAATTATGTAATTACTGGTTTTCTACTTAAATGTATGAAATAAATGAAATGAAAAAAATAGAGAACATAAATAAATACGCACACACCATCCACAATAAACACAATATATAACCTGGGAAATCCAATACGAGAGAAAACCCAGCTAGAAGGTGAGGTCGCTCTGCTCTCTTTTCTTCAAATGCAAGTACAAAGAAAGAGGCACTCTCTGTGGAGTTTCCTTTGCCACCATGGCCTATATAGATGCTACAAAATCTCTCCTCTATTATTCTTGTTGTAACATAATCTAAATTTTCATAAAAAATAGATTTCTTCAGGACCTAGGATCATGGTCAATCAATATTTTAGTTTGAATAAATTTGAGAATGTAAGTTTTCACAGTGAGACATAATGTAGCATAAGTTTCTGTATAAACACATTTGAGCTTTTGGTTGTATGTGGTGATGGGTGGAGTGTCCACTCGAAACGTTGGACGTTTCAATAATTTTGCATACAGTGTTTATCCAGAAATTTATGCTACATTATGTCTCACTGTGAAAACTTACATTTGAGCTTTTGGTTGTCCCTGATGATGGGTGGAGTGTCCACTCAAAATGTTGGACGTCTCAAAAWWWWTTTGTATAGTGTTTATCCAGAAATTTATGCTACATTTGAATAAATTTTCAATTTTTATTTAGTTTTATTGTTTTAAGTAATAATATCTCTTTAGGGACTTCTAACTTTATTAGATTAGTTTTATTTTTCCTAAATAAATCAAAKGTTTAAACCAAAACCTTTGTAAATTGTTTTAATTTTATTATATAAACCTTTGTTTGCATATAATTTTAATAAAACATGCCTCTTTTTTCACATATCTAATTGCACCTATCCACTTAAAGATCGACGACCCACAATAGATCCCCCCCCCGTATGCTCAACGTTTAATGGGGAGCGAAAAAAATTACTTGAAGGTTAAGATTTGCAACATGGCATTCATCCATCAATTTCGCGAGTCTGAGGTTAACTTAACCACATCCACCCCCCACAATATATATATATATATATATATATATATATATATATATATATATATATATATATATATATATATATATATATATTAACACAAGGTATACAAGTGGCCAATCATGACGTCAACTAGCGAAAAGGTAAATAATAATTTTATTCATTTTAAAATTAATCTTTCACCAATCAAACAATGACACATATCTCTTTTCAATTAAAAGGGCGAAAAGGTCAAATTATCATTTCATTTTAAATTTTCAAAGGGTTTGAGCATCGAGTTCGCTATTCCTGCAAAGTTATCCATCGTTATCCTAGTCCAATACCTGATCCAATATATGTCCTCCATGGGTAAATATGATTCCTATCTATTCTTTAATCATCGTTTAATATTGCAGTCTTCTCAAATATCATAAACCAGTAAAAATACGAATGTTGTAGAAGAATACCTAGTCGACAAAGATAAAGACATCTTCAACCATATGTTGTCTTTGAACTCCTTTGAGCTATACTAGCAAGTAAAATAATTTTTTTCTAATATGTTTTACCATTACTATGCATGGATATCTGAACTCACTAAATTTTGGATACCCCAGGTCCATCAATTCCTAAAAGTTGTGGTCTGGTGTGCTGGAAATTATATCCCCTCAAAACGAACTGTAATTTCCACTTCTAGGTTTGTTCTTATCGAGATAACCCCTCAATCAATGTCCAAAATGTTGATATGGCCATTGAATCTAGACAATGAGTCATTAAATGAACTTATAGCATATAGGTGTTTCACGAAACTTAAACCCGAGGAGAGGGTTACCCTGCTACAATAATATATGCACAAAAAGCTCAATGTCCCTAATGATAATACTGTCATCCAATCAAAATTATTTCTAGATAACTCTTGAAAGATTATTTCCATAATTTCTATGATTTTGGGGAAAAATGATGATTTAATTGTAGATGAGTTTGGGTTAGGTATCATGGATTCTATATGTCCAATTACAACCAATCCCATTACCAAATTTAATTTTCCCCAATTTCTAGCAAACCAAATTCACTATCATCTTTTTGAATTCAAATCCCTCCAAAGCTTCAAATATCAGTCATTTTTGTTTCACCTCTTCATGTTTACACAAACTCCCCATTTTTTGCATCTAGGGTTTAAAATTGAAAATGACCATGGTAACCCTAATTCAGTCATTAACTGGACTCCTATCATTAATAAGAAACCCCTAAATGTTGGATTTCTAAAGTCTACCAACTCATATTCAAAAAAAATCTCCCTAGAATATTTCTTGAGTGTAAAAAACTCTTATAGTTGATTCCAGACACAATAATAGGATATTGGTATAATTTTTAGCATTACATTGAAATAAGGGTTTATGGTTTCCAACTTCATCCTTTCCTGTTACCTGTTTTCTTAACTCCTAGGATTTTTTCTCTTGAATATATTAGGCAAAGGTTGAATGAAGATGAAATTCATTTTGTGCCAAAGAATCATAAGCTGAATTTCAAATTTTAAAATGAGGTAGGTCTTTTTATTGTCAATACCAAGGAAACATTGCAGATTACAACAAATCTTCTTTCAACTATGCGATTTGAACAAGGGAAACCATGGAATTATGACCCTCATGGTGTAATTTATTCAAAAAAAACTTCACATGGGAAATCTCCTTATCAACACCAACAAAAAGCTAAACTGGAGTTGTTGGAAAATCAAGACAGTTGGTAAGAAGTGCATAACCTTGTACAAATTCATGGTAAGACATCAGACCATCATGTGAAGTCTCCATTCATAAAAACATCACATCAGTTTGAGAAGACTTACAAAAGGGGGATTTCATAGTCAACTTCAAAGGATTCAGAGATAGAAGAAGGTGGATCAACCAAAAGGTAGAAATTGGATTACATTGGATGCATAATAATATCAAGATTTACAAACAGAAATAACACTAGTAGACAAAGGTCTTGTCATGACAGTATAAGTATCAACTTCAGAAAAATCCAAAAGTCCAGGAGAGAAAACTGGAACAGAATCATTGACTACAAATCAACCCATTGATTATGTAAATCAATTTATAGAAATTAGACAAGCAGGTGAAAATATTAAGAAGGTTATTAGTCCTCATAGTTTTTAATATGGTGCATCTCAAGCCAGAATGATATTATTTGTGGATTATGAAAAAGGAAAACTAATCGTAGTTGTTATAGAACAAAAAGAGAAAAATAAATTGACAAATGTTTCCATTGATCTGAATGCATTACACCCATTGGACAAATTTGATTTGCACAGACAAACTGGAGAAATGATAAATAGATATTCTCTAATAGAAAACCTTGGAATAAAAAAGCTTCAGGCCTTGAATGAAAAAATCAAAACTCAACTAAAAAATGAAAAAAATGTTGGACACACCGACAACACTTAGAGGGCGGGCGAATCAGCGTAGGGCTCTTTTCTACAACTTTTCTCTTCACAAACTTCTTAGTTAGCAATCACAATTTACCCATCGCTTATTGTTGTCATTTATAACCAGTTAAATGTGAACATATATCAACAACATATACGAGCAACATATATCATCAATAAGTCATCACCACAAGGAACACAAAGAACACAAGATGTATGTACAATTTTATTTCTATTACGGACTAGAATCCTTGGGTTATCAACAAAAATTGAATAGAGTTACAAATCCATAAGAGGACCAACTCTACAATGCAAGACTTAGCTTACACAACTCGGCACCAACTGAGAAGAGGAATAAATCCTCAATAGATACCAATCTATCAATAGGTACGCGACCTGTCAGTATTTCAACATGTGTATGTACATGCCCTACCAGTAGTACAACTCACGTATGTATGTGGCCAGTCTGTGCTACAACCTGCGTGTGCCTTCTGAGTAATTAGGGTTTTCTCTCTATGAAAAACTCATATCCTTTGCAGCCTTCAGTCACATCTACTTCTATCTTTCATTGTCCAATGTGAACCATAACCAATGACAACACATCTATGCTCTCCCACACCTTACTTATGCTCCTCAACCATACAATATGAATGCTACTTAATCATGTATAAGAAACCAATATAATATGGAAATCATATCAGTACTGAACCATAAGAGTGTTTCTCACTCTATCAATCAACCAACATAACCATATCACAACAACCATACCAATAATTCCTTAAGCATTCACCATACAATAAGTAGGAGTATCCATCAACACAACTATGTAACCATACCCGAGTTTCTATGGCAGATCTGAGCCCATGGAATGTAGATCTGGAACTTGCTTCAGACTTCAAGAACCTGGCATCATCTCACAATCAAGTCTCCATGAATTCATCCAACTGTATGCGCTTTGCCTTCCTTTATCCTTACAAAAACTTTGATGCATCCATGAGATCCTCCAACAATCTCTCTCTTAGAATAGATCTTCAAGCTATGCTCAAGAGATGTTTTTCACAAGATACCCTTGCTTCTTATTTATACTATCCAAGTAGCTTCCTTAGAAGCATCTTCTAGGCCACTTTGTCCACATAGCCACTTTGTCCACATAGTCACCTATGTCCAAATTTGCCCAATTTTCCACTTGTCCATGTATCCAATAGCCACTTGACCACTTAACCCATTTTCCTCATTATAGGGTTAACCTTCTTATAACCACTTTCCATAATTAGAAAGTTCTCCATTTACTTTATTATTTAAATAATCATCCTTGACTTTGTCACTTCACTTTATTATTTAAATAATCCTCTTTGATTTTGTCACTTCACTTTAATATTTAAATAATCCTCTTTGACTTTGTCACTTTATTATTTAAATAATCCTCCTTGACTTTGTCACTTCACTTTATTATTTAAATAATCCTCTTTGATTTTGTCACTTCACTTTATTATTTAAAAAATACTCTTTGACTTTGTCACTTCACTTTATTATTTAAATAATCCTCTTTGATTTTGTCACTTCACTTTATTATTTAAATAATTGTCTTTGAATTTGTCACTTCACTTTATTAAATAATCCTCTTTGACTTTGTCACTCACTTTATTATTTAAATAATTTCTTCTTTGCAATCACTTTGACTTCTTTGACCTTTTGGGATTTCAAGCCAACATATGAGGGTCCTCCAACTTCGTAAGGCCGTAACTCTCAAAACGTGAGGAGTTATGCGACACTGGAAATGGCATGACAAACATTATCCATCTAGGATAGTTTCACTAACAAATTCACCGATCTTCATCTCATCATTCCATAATTAAGCATGGGCTATCTAACCATAATACTAGGATAACTGAACCGCAAAGTGTCTTCCCATGAGGGATTTCACCATAAGGGGACCACTTTAGAGTTCACTACAAAGCATCTTCCCGTGAGGGATTTCACCATAAGGGGACCACTTTGGAGTTCATCCATTTGTACAACCATGACAAGACAATAATGAGTCATATTTACATCAATCCAACTACAACTCATCGATCCATCTTCATCTATGCATACGACTATGACTCCTCTTGACATCAATCCATTGACATCAAGGTCAGTACATGATCCATCAATCAATACATCAATATACTATGAAAAGACATTGTTCCTTTGAAATCAATCCTTTAGCATCAATGAAAACATGATCCAACAATCTCCCCCTTTGGCATTGGTGGAAATACCAACATTAATGTCAACACCAATCATTGATGGAAACATGTAGACAAGGAATTTCTCTACATCAATAGTCATCTCAATCACATCAATGTGACTATCTTTCCCCCTTTGACATCAATGGAAAAGGTTCATTCTCTCCTTGGGGCTTCTCCCCCTGTCTGAATGCCTTTGATCTTCCTCTGAATAATCTCTCCCCTTTTGAACAAGGGATATCAATGTGATATAATGCTAAAGATATATAACTCATGCTCCCCTTGTGACCATCGCTCCCCCTAGAACTATGCCTCTGTGCTCTTTCTCCAAGTATAGGTCTCTTTTTCAAGTATTTATCTTTGCATCTGATAAATCTCTCCTCCTGGAATCATGGGAAGAAGAATGAATCCCCCTATGGGTATGTCTCCCCCTATCTTCTATGCAATATGAACAATATGCTACCTCTTCAATATAATTCTGCTGCAAATTCTACTGCTCAACTGAAACATAGATCAACTTCTCTTTCTATGATAATCATTGGACCTATCCATGCATCAAGCTTGTGCAATACCATACATCATGAAACAAAACATATGTCAACAATGAATAGAGAATCATGAACAAAACATCAACCAAGTACATCATGTGCCAACCATGCAAAATACCCATGTACATCAACCATGTATATCAATACCATATCATATGCCATAAGATATCATCAATGGAGTGCATCAACCATATGCCTTTACCAACAAACCAACCATGTGCCTCAAACAAGTGTCATATCACTCATGATATGCCTCTACCAAGAACCAAGTTCCAAAATCATGTATCTTAATCAATGAAATGTCTCAAATATATCATCCCATATATCATGTACCAAAGTATATGCTAAAAAATCATGCATCAACTATAGATCAATATATGACTCATCAATGATGTACAATATGACCACCTCATCAACTCATCAACTACATGTCCCACTATGTAGCCCATCCTCATTCCAAATGCATGCACCAAGATATCCAACAAATATGCATCTCACAACACATCATAAGATATATCAATGGAGCTCAAATAAGTACCAGCCATGTACTCTAAATTATATGCCTCAACCATCATTCACTTCATAAAATACTAAGCATCCAAAACTGTATGTACTAAAAGTGTGCCTGAATAGATCAATGACATCTCTAGCTAGCATCAACATGATATATCTCATAACCAAAGTGCCATAGCTTCACTGTCATAACCAACATTGTTCTTCAACAAAGAAATGTCTCAATTCACACTCTAGGTTTAGTACTATGCATCCAAGATAGTCTTTCAACACTCAACCATATGTCATCACCATACATACATCAATTATGTATGCCAACATGTAATCATGAAAACATGTAGCAAACAATGTCATACCCTGCAATAAACCATGTCAGACCCTGCAACACAAAGTTATACCATCATACCATGTTTCAGCTCATATGCCTAGCCTTTTTACAAAGGATTTACCACAGATACACAACATGTTGCAGAGACAAATCACATATGTACGTGACCTATTCATAGGTCATCTTGCATATGTACATGACTGCTACCATTGTAACCCGTGTATGCTTCTGAATATGACAAAATTGAGATTCCCTTAAGGCTTCCATTTGGCTTTGATTGTTCATTTTTCTTCACCCACTTCTGAAGGTCTCCCGACTTCTCAAAACTTGAGCTATGAGCTTCCATATTTTCAAAAATGTCTTCCTTCCTAACTTCATTACTTCTTCTAGTCATGCTATATGAATTCCTCATCGTGGACTTTCTTCTTGTGTTCCAACAATCCTGGGATTTGTGGCAAAATCCACTACAATTGTAGCATCTCATGGTGTGACCATGAGCAACAATATCTCCTACTTGATTACATCTCCAACACCTTAGGGTGTTATGAAATATTTCACTATCTTTCTTTGCATAATATCTACATTTCAAAGCTTTGTGACCATATTCATTACATGAGTAACATTGACCATGAAAAACATTTTCATACCTTTTCTTTGGTGTCCATCTTGAACGTGTCTTGAATTTGCTTTGAGATGTAAGGATGGCTTCTTGATGTCTTCCTTGCTTTGTTCTTTTGAAAATTTCCTTTCCTTGTGTAGATGGTTGACTTTTAACATTATTTCCATCGTTTGAGAGTGAGGGACTTATCTCATGCTTCTTTGAGGTGCTTTCTTCAACATGTGTAGCTTCTTTGTTGTATCCAAGACCTAATTTATCATTTGGTGATATTTGAATATCCAAGATCTCATTCAAGATTGTTGAACTATTTAATAATTTGTTTGACTTCTCTACTTTCTTTCTAATATCAACAACTTCATCTTCCGACTTATGACATGACTCTTCCTTTTCATTTACTTGATTCTTTAATAGTTCCTCTATCATTTTGGCTTCTTCAATTCGGGTCTTGAGATGGAAATTATCTTCAATACTTTTGCTAATATCATCATCTACCTTCTTATGTTCTTCTATTTCATTCTTTAGTCTTTTGATCTCTTCTTCTTTTTCTTCTAGTTGAGTCTTTTTACTTTCTTCTTGTTCCTTGAGCATTTCCTTTAACTTTAAGATATGCCTTTGATTCTTTTTAAGAAACTTTTTAGTGTTCTTAGAAAKATATATATATTCTATGTAACAATGGTCATAGTTGTATTCAAATAGACCCCATTCAAATTTCCTTTTATGCTCTGATAGTTCTTCTTCTACTTCTTCCATGGGATAACTATCATCTAATTCTACACATACYATCTCTAAATTTTCTTCTTCACTTGTAGAGAAATATTCAACATGATCACATTTTGAAATAATGCAATCAGGGGATTTTGGAGATTCTTTACCTTCATTGATATTGATGGAATTGTCTCCAAGGTCTTCCTTTTTTCTTTGGTATTCCTTCTCTATATTTAGCCATAGATCCTTGGTGGAAGTGCATTGCCCCATGCTCTCTTTGATAGAACTTGAGAGTCCACTAAGAATGGTATTGAGAGCCAATGCATCATTCTTCTTTTCTTCCCTTTGAGCTGCAAACTTTGACTTGTTCTTCAAAGGAACTAATCCACCAATAGCTTCTTTCCAAACACCCACTCCTATTTCATTCAAATGCACTTTCATTTCTATTCTCCATGTAGAACAATTTTCCTCATCAAGGATTGGAACTTCATCATCCATTTGTGTGTCCATGGATCTCCTCCAAGCTTGTGAAGGCTTATAGTGAAGGCCTGCTCTGATAACAATTGTTGGACACACTGACCACACTGAGAGGGGGGGGTGAATCAGTGTAGGGATCTTTTCTACAACTTTTCCCTTCACACAACTTCTTAGTTAGCAATCACCATTTACTCATCACTTATTGCTGTCATTTATAACCAGTTAAATGTGAACATATATCAGCAACATATATCATCAATAATTCATCACCACAAGGATCACAAAGAACACAATATCTATGTACAATTTGCTTTCTATTAAGGACTACAATCCTTGGGTTATCAACAACAACTGAATAGTGTTACAAATACACAAGAGAACCAACTATACAATGCAAGACTCAACTTACACAACTCAACACTAACTGAGAAGAGGAATCAGTCCTCAAAAGATACCAATCTATCAAAAGGTATGCAACCAGTCAGTAGTGCAATATGCATATGTACGCGCCCTATCAGTAGTACAACTCACGTATGTATGCGACCAATCTGTACTACAACCTGCGTATGCCTTCTGAGTAATTAGGGTTTTCTCTCTATGAAAAAATCAGATCCTTTGTAGCCTTCAATCACATCTACTTCTTTCTTTCATTGTCCAATATGAACCATAACCAATCACAACACATCTATTCTCTCCCACAACTTACTTATGCTCCTCAACCATACAATATGAATGTTATTTAATCATGTATAAGAAACCAATATACTATGGAAATCATATCAGTACTAAACCATAAGAGTGTTTCTCACTCTATCAATCAAACAACATAACCATATCACAACAACCATACCAAGAATTCCTTAAGCATTCACCATACAATAAGCAAGAGTATCCATCAAGACAACTATGTAACCATACCAGAGTTTCAATGGAAGATCTGAGCCCATGGAATGTAGATATGGAACTTGCTTCAGACTTCAAGAACCTGGCATCAACTCACACTCAAGTCTCCATGACTTCATCCAACTATATGTGCTCTGCCTTCCTTCAGCCTTACAGAAACTTTAATGTGTCCATGAGATCCTTCAATCAATATCTCTCTCAGAATAGATCTTCAAGCTATGCTCAAGAGATTATTTTCACAAGAGACCCTTTCTTCTTATTTATACTCTTCAAGTAGCTTCCTTAGAAGCATCTTCTAGGCCACTTTGTCCACATAGTCACCTATGTTCAACTTTTCCCAATTTTCCACTTGTCCATGTATCCAATAGCCACTTGACCACTTAACCCATTTTCCTCATTATAGGGTTAACCTTCTTATGACCACTCTCCATAATTAGAAATTTCTCCATTTACTTTATTATTTAAATAATCCTCCTTGACTTTGTCACTTCACTTTATTATTTAAATAATCCTCTTTGATTTTGTCACTTCACTTTAATATTTAAATAATCCTCTTTSACTTTGTCACTTTATTATTTAAATAATCCTCCTCAAATTTGTCACTTCATTTTATTATTTAAATAATCCTCTTTGATTTTTTCACTTCACTTTATTATTTAAATAATCCTCTTTGACTTTGTCACTTCACTTTATTATTTAAATAATCCTCTTTGATTTTGTCACTTCACTTTATTATTTAAATAATCATATTTGACTTTGTCACTTCACTTTATTAAATAATCCTCTTTGACTTTGTAACTTCACTTTGTTATTTAAATAATTTCTTCTTTGCAAGCACTTTGACCTTTTGGGGCTTCAAGCCAACATATGAGGGTCCTCCAACTTCGTAAGGCCATAACTCTCAAACCGTTAGGTGTTATGTGATGTTCCACATACCACCAAAAATGGAATGGCAAGAACTATCCATCTAGGATAGTCTCACCAACAAATTCATCGATATTCATCTCATTATTCTATAATTAAGCATGGGTTCTCTAACCATACTTCTAGGATAACTCAACCACAAAGCATCTTCACGTGAGGGATTTCACCATAAGGAGACCACTTTGGATTTCACCGCAAAGCATCTTTGCATGAGGGCTTTCACCATAAGGGGACCACTTTGGATTTCACCACAAAGCATCTTTCCGTGAGGGCTTTCACCATAAAGGGACCACTTTGGATTTCAATGCAAATCATCTTCCCGTGAGGGCTTTCACCATAAGGGTACCACTTTGGAGTTTATCCATTTGTACAACCACGAAAAGACAATAATGATTCATCTTTACATCAATCCAACTACAAATCATTTATCCATATTCATCTATGCATACGACTATGATGCCTCTTGACATCAATCCATTGACGTCAAGGTCAGTACATGATCCATCAATCAATACATCAGTACACTATGACAAGACATTGTTCCTTTGAAATCAATCCTTTGGCATCAATGACAATATGATCCAACAAAAATGGGTAATAGATCAAGGAAGACTAGGATACAGGAATTAGAACAGTGGATAATAGAACTGGGAGCCAATCCAAGATATGAAGCATCTATACAAGAATTAATAAATACAAAATACAAGGAAATTCAAGTGTTGAAGAAAAAACTCAATATCTCAGGCATTGAACATATACAAACTCTTGAACTACAAGCTATTTAGGGAGAAAAAGAGCAAATTCTGAGAAATATGGTAAATAGGGGAGAATAGATTGAATTATATGAAAGTAAAATCAAAATATTAAAATAAGGATCATCTGCTTCAGAAGTAGCCAAATCAACAAATCCAACAAATGGATTGTCAAAATCATTAGCATATCTAAATCTAAAGGGTGTGTAAATATAAAAACCGAAGAAAACAATTTCATATCGAAAAGAAGAAATCAAGGATAAAGATAAAAATGTTATAGAATATAAGAAATTGAAAACAAAAATGCAGAAGGAAATATATAAATTGAGTGATAAGATGTTTGGTAAGCCATATTTAATAGGGGCTAGACATGTCATCTAGGATGAAATCATAAATGAAGTCACCAAGCTCTGGGATTTCTTCAAAATTATTAATGATAAAATTCAATTAACATATGAGATCGATGAATTTGTGAAGAAAACATTTGTTGAATTAGGAACAAGACCTCAGGTTGCTACCCAAATAATCAGGTTCATTAATTCAAATTCCAGTGAGGTAATAAAAATAAAAGGCATTAAAGATAGGACAAAGATAGTCATGGAAGCTGAAAGAATTTTTATTAAAAGAAGTTTGTTGCAGACAGCTAAAGATAAATGCATCAATATGAAGAGGGATGTTGATTTCTTCACCAATGGATTTGAGAAATTGATAAAGATGGGACTGCCTTCAGTTTGGAATGACAAAGGGAAATTATTGTCATTTGAATAATACCAAAAAAAATATGTCCATAGCCATAGAAAATGAGTTAAAGATTCAAGGGATGTCTGATAAATTAAGAGGCTGATTCATTGTAGATTTACTTATGGATGATTTTCATTTACTCTGGTTAATCAAAGAGTTGTTTCCAAATCCACATATGTATGAAAAATACACAAATCTTGGTATTTCCTACAGACGGGTGAAATCTTATGGATATCCTTCAAGAGACACTTGGAATTGTTTTCTCCATCTAATAGTTGGATGAGTCATCAAAGCAGTTCGAGATAGTTAGCCAATCTTCCGGCTGTTTCCTATTTTTATGGATCAAAGAACTTTTTGTCATCTAAATACTACAAAATAGGACCAGATAACAATTTTTTGGTTATGATCTAAACGCATAAATTAATGTGAAATATTAGATGTAAAGGGTTCTTTTTTGGAGACCTAAAGGACTATCTTTTGAATTAATTTTTCCAAGTTTTGAATATTCAAACTTCGATGTTTCAGTCTGTGTAATTATCTTTTTTATGTTATTTCCATATTCTTAAATTTATTCTTAAATGTATCTATTGCTATGAATGTGATGATTTAGTATGACTGCTACCATCATTTACTACAAAGGTATCTTTAAAGGTCACATATTTCTTCAATGTAATACAAGTATTAAGAAAACATGTTCTTGCATATTATTATTCCTTTTTGAACAGAAATAAAAAATTCTTTTCTATTCAAATCTTACTCTAGTTTAGAAACAAATTTAATTACCATTTCTTCTATCTGAAAGTTAAATGGTATTTATCATAGATACACTATTTCACTATTCAGTTTTATTTCTTCTTATTTCTTATGTCATCAACTTTACAAATTTAAAGGTGACTAAAACAAAGAAACTTTTCCTTCTAATATTTATCTATTATATATTCTTAGACTGGTTAAACAAGTCCAAACAAAACAACAAAACGTTATGTTCTAAAACAGATCAATAAAAAAGAAATAAAATAATTTAATGGATGCCTTGGCATAGTTTCCTAGCCAGAAACATCTTAAGGATTACAAAAATTCTCTCAAAATACCACTCCTAGGTTCTCTACTCAACTATCAAATAAATATGATGGTAAAGAATGGAACCCTTTCTCCTCCTAGTGGCCCAATATTTAACATAGCCCGATATCCATATAGGGTTTGGGTTTTGACATCCTCAACCCTCAATTAGTGATCAAGTTTGGACCTTATAGAATATTCTTGAAATTCCACAATTGGATAGCCCCATATGTGTGAGTAATGGGGACTAACATGGAATCCAATCATACCATAGTGGTTAACAAGGTAGGTCAACTTGCAAGAGGCATAAATTTTGCATACAAAATCTAATTGAGGTGTTTGATGCACCATTCGGAAGGCCTCGGAGTGTAGAACAAAATAATTGGTGTGTGGAAATTTTTCAAACACCAGAACCACATAAAATGTTGTTTAATTCCTCAAAATGGACCCGAAAGGTTCTAGACCCTAATTTTCCAAACTGGGACCTACCACTTAAATGGCCTTGCAAGTTGATTCCTGCAATTTTTTCCACCCAGAAAGAATTGAGATAGATGAAAAATGATATAATGATCCAATATGGATCATTCCTCAACTTGTCCTAGGGCACATCAAAATCCACTCAATAAGCATAAGTAAACCCACATACCCTCTAAGCATACTACATAAGGCCTTGAATCCAATGAAAAATACAAACCCATATTCTTGCAAGGCCATTATTTCAAGGGGATATATTAAAAAATGATATGTAACTCAAACCCCCCCACATTCTTTTAATCAATATCCATTTAGGAATAAATGAGACTTGCAAGGGGACTATTGATATTTCACCCTTTCCCTTAAAATAATTCTCCCATATGAAATAAGTGGGAAGGAATTTTCTCAACATAACTTTTTTCAAAGGAATAATAGGAGGCCCTACTCAACCCAACCAATGATAAATCTCTAGCAAAGAGTGTTCTTTCCCCTCTCCGACTCTATCAAAACCAAGAAACTCACCTAGGTGCGAAAAAATGAAAAATACAAATTCTCCTAGTTATAGGATCTTTCATGCACCCATTTCCTCATATTTTGAGTTACCATATCTACAGAGAAAGTGTTTGAAATGACCATCACTATGACAAAATGTTCCTATGAAAACACCTAACATTGAAGATAAGAGACCCTCCAACTCATTCTATCTCTATTTTTCTTCCTCACCCAGAAAATTCTTTTTTTTTTTTGTATAACTAATATCCCTAATGACTGTTGATGTTGATATGGATAAGTTCCAAGATTTAGATATAGATCCCAAGAGATTTAAGAAGAAAAAAGAGAAAGTAATAGAGATGATCCTAGACCATGAAGAAGATGAACTATATATATATATATATATATTCATTCCAAGGCCTATTTATTCATATACCAAATGTTTTATGGACCCAAGGACAATCTTCAAGTGGGGAGACTTGTACCAAATGATTAGGGAGGAAGCATTTCCTAATGTTCCACTCCTCCATGGAGACACCAATCTTGAAAAAGGTGTCTACCAATCCATTAAGAAGTCACAACTTCACAGAATAGTTGCTCGATAGATTATTCTTTCTTGTACATAATTCATCACCTAGATTATCAGTCTGGTAGACATTGACAATAGTTTGATATAAGAAACTAATGGGAAGGATATCACCTCATTATAGATATCAAATTTAGATGCATGTTATAAGGTCTTGCCTACCAAAATAGACCTAGATGATGAGTGGATGTTGCAATTCCCTTTGAATTACAGGGATATTATGAAGAGTTGGTATCCAAATAGTAAATATTTCAGATCAAGGAGGATAGAGACATACCTGAACTAGTTTATTATAAACTTCCTACAATATCACCATGGTTATCCTTAGCATATTGTATGGTGAGGAAGATGGTACCCAATTCAAAGAGTCATGGATGCCCATGATTTATGTAGTCACAAGATAGGTTTTATATTTAATTGGGCCTCTATCGTATCAACATCAATGGACTAGGCCATATTTAAGGCCAAGCACATGGCCCTAGAAATGCATCCAACCTTTTACATGCCTTCATATCTATTGGATATAACTTTCACAGTCAAATTATTTCTCGGGATGGGTTGGCAATGAAAACTAAGCGATCTCCCAATCCATATATACTATCAAACTCCAGGGATGATTTTTAAGGATGGAAATTTATTTTAAACTGTAGAAACCTTGGCGAATCTTATTAATCCTTCATATGCCAACTATAAATAATTGGCGATATTTTTGTAAAAATATTCAAATTTCTAAGGATTTTATATAGTTTTTATAAAATTTTGGCGATTTTTAAAGTAAAATAATTTTATCCTATAGAATTTGGGCGAATCATTTTTAAAATAGTGAATCTCATTTTTGGAAAAACCATGGAAAATTAGCCCATGAGAAAAATTTATCCCCTAAAAGCATCCCTATCAGACTCTATACGAATATATATACATAATCCACTACACTCAGATATGTGAGAATTTCATAACTCCTCTATAGAGAGATTTTCTCAAAAAATTGGAGGAATTGGCTTGTAGGGCCAAATTTAGTTGTAGGTCCTAGTTTGGAGATTTGGGGTCTAGAACCTTCCAGAGCCATTTCGAGGTATGAAATGGAACTTTTTGGGGTAAAACATTTATGAGCATAGATTCCAACCCCTATACACTATCCTACACATTGACACCTTTCCAATGGTGTGAAAATTACCTCAATTAGAGATTGTATGGGGAAGTTATGCCTCCCACAAGTTGACCTACCCTTTTTACCACCATAGTGCCAAGTGGATGCCACATCATCCCATGTTACACTCACATATGGGGATATTCACATGGTACTTTCAATAATATTCTAGAAGGTCTAAAATATTAATTAACTAAGGGTTGATGATGCAAAATCCCTAATCCTATATGTGTTAGAAAAAATAGGATCATAGAGCAATAAAATAAAAATACATGCGGAAATAAAACACATAAGACACACAGTACAATAGAGACATAGATATACATGGTTCACCCAATGTGGCCTATTTCTACCAGAGAAATTTCTAGTCCTTCCCATTGATGAGCAAAAATGGCCCCTTTTCAATCAAATGAGGGAAAACGCCTGATGGTAGGTCTCAATTAGACCCACTCTCGTTTGAGGTAGTGTTTCCCACCAGATTTTGGCCTGGCTACTGATCTAAATAATATACTAACTAAATATGAATATAAGAACTGAAGGTTCTCAAATGAATTAAAAATAACAATACTAACTAACTATTTCTAAACTAAGATGAGTGATTACAAAACTAGGATGTAGATTCTAGTCTATTCTAAACTAATCTATCCTGATCAGGACCAAGATAAAAGATGAGTACAATGGAATATTTGTATTACTTGTAAAGAAAAAATTTGTATAACAAGGAATATTAAATATTGACAGAGTAACTAGTTATAACCAACATAAATTTATTAAGAAACTGAATCATAAGGTTGTTGTACTAAAACTAAAGAATAATAACGACTGTAAATAGTTGAACCTTAATCTAGAAGAAATTCATAACCAACATCCATAAACTATAGGATAAGACATGCATAAAATTGAGTAATCACATTCATACACATTGACACCATCATTTTCATAAAATGTCTCATGTTCTTTATTCATCCGAAAGTAAAAATACTAGTCATCTTTCAAAAGAACCAAAATCCCTTTTTATTTTATATTTGTCTCCTTTATAGAAGGAGTATGGAAGCCCTTTACATTCCTTATCTTCCAGGCAGTTAGGATCCCGAAGAGACACTTCAATTTATTTTCCTAATTAGGACAATAACATAATTACAATGAAATGATTTCTCTGCAAAATTTTGGTTACAATGAGATTATCAAGAGGGTCTAGACAATTGCAATTTTGCATCTATGAAAGCCTTCCAGCTTTTGAAATATTCGAGTATGGAATCCACTCGATGTATCTGCATTATTTCCAGGCCTGCCTTGCTTTTTCACATGGGAATTATGACTTATGTCCTTAAGATTTGTTCAACACATTGCATGGAATCCTCTATCAATGTGATTATTCATGAGTGATGGATTATTCTTGTATCTATAACCTCCGCATAGATTTTTCCAATTGCTTCGATGGATTTCAAGCTGAGGTTTCTTTTGGTATCCACATCTTTGACCATTTTTTGGGTGGATGAATCCTAATCAATATCCCTTAGGGGTCCATTCCAAAATTTAAGAGTATATTTTTTTGTTGATCTCCATATTTATGTGCTTGATATAGTGATATTCCCTTGAGTCTCTAGGAAATTCATAATTTTTGTCATTCCTGCATCCAAAAGTTGTCGATCTCTGATTCTCTATTCATATGAGTACATGGGCAGGATCTTTGGGAATGCTTGTTGTGAGTCTTGCTATTCTGTGACTCTGTTGTAAGCTTCTAGGGCTTTTTGGTACTTTTCATACATTTATATCACTTGTGTGTTGAATTTTATCTATTCAGACCTAACCATCATATTTTTGTTAAGTTCACATAATAAACTCTTTTGTGTGTCCCAAAGTTCCTCATTCTTCTCAATGACACCTTCTTTTATGGTTTCGAGAGCAGTTGTTTTGTTTCAGCTTTCCTTTACATATTTTCTCAAGAGATCATTTTCTAGATGCATCCTCTCAATTTCCTTTTCACCTCTTTCGTTAGAAGTTCTCAATTCAACAAAATCTCCTTTGATCTTTTCTACCTCATGGTTGTGTGAGGTTTTAATATTTTCCATCTCACTCGCATGGGCCTTTTGGGTGAGGGAATTTTATTCGTTAAATATAGCGTGTAGATATTTTTCCTGTGCCTTGAGTTGCCTCTCCAAATCCTCTTCATGGATTGTATATGTTTGTTGGATTTACTTCCTGTGTTCACTGGCCATAGTTTCCTTAATTGTTTCTAGGGTCATCTCCAACCCAATGACCCTGGATTTTGTGGCATCAAGTGCTCATGTGACTTCATGGACAGATACTATGTTCACACCAACAATAGCGTTGAATGTTGAGGCTGCTTGTATTGCATTATATTTCAAATATGATCCATCTTTCCATTTGATGTTCCTTTTGGGAGATTCTTGCCTTACGTCAACTTTTCATCTTTTGATTTTAGGGGTTCTCTTCTCAACAACTCATGTCTTGTGGTTGTAATAGTAATCGTCAATGATGATCACTGCTCCCTCAAAGATGAGTCCTTCAAAAGTGAGTGATAGAGTCCCCGGGATAGAGGCTAAGGATGTTCACTCTTCTATTGGGGTGTTAACCAGATCAAAATCAAGGCTTATAGTGATAATTTCATTGTCACCTGCCAACCTATTGTATCAGACATCGAGAATGTCAACCTTGTATTTTTCCTTCTTTTCCTAGTTCTTTCCTTGTGTGGTCGATGTTGATTGTCCTGTGTTTTTTGTTTCTCCTTAACTTGTATTAATTTTCCTTGGGGGTAGGTCTCTATTCCATCTTTTCTCGAGTGCATCTTACTTCTCCTAAACTTCCCTTTTCTTCACTTGCTGGTACTATTCTTCATCTTCTTTGGCTTTTCTTGTCATATCAGCTTCTTTATCCCTCTTTTTCAACTCTTCGTCATTTATCCTCTCTTTGTATTTGAGGGGGAGGGCTATGAATCATTCTAGCCTTGGTGTTCTTTCCTTATATTATTATTTCCTTAGTTTTTGTTGAGAGGCATCAGTGGTGAGCCTCTCTGCCTCTTCCTCAAAACTTAAAGAGGCTCGGAAGACATCTTTTGAGAATCGAGACTCGTACATAATTTGTGGCGCCAACCCAACAGATTTCATGTGTTTGTATACCACATTTCAGGGGTCATGTGATTTGGGATCTCTAAGATAGAGGCATAATTCCTTTAGTGTTTATGATTCCTTTTCGACTTGCTTCTTTTTCTGTAAAGAGTATGAGCCTATGCGAAGGGGAAAAATTGGCCAATACCTTTAGTTATTTTATGATAGGTAGGTAGTGGCCCCTTTCTCCACATTCTGGTATGATATTTATATGGCCAATAAATTGTCGAGCACATATTTGGGCAGCATGTGCAGTGGTCCAGTGGCCTCGTAGATCATGACATAAGTGTATATTTTTTTCATATACTAGTCTCTGATCTCCTTTAAGTTTTTGATAGCCCTTGGAGAGATCCTATGTGGGAAAAGTCCAAAAATAGATTTGTGCAAGGGGGTGAGGAAATATTCATAGATCTAATATAAATATTCCTTGCAGTTGACTTCCCATAGTTGCAAACAATACAAATGGATCGGGCCCTTTTCCGGGGTCCAGGACCAGCTAAATGTGGGGAATGAATTGGTGAAACACACAACATCTATGAGATAAGAAGACATATAGAAGCATGTGATTTTCATACCTTTTGGATCTTGGATATTCTTAGCGATGCTAAAAGAAATAATGCTCACCCAATTGAATGCTTGGCCCTTCTAGACTATTGTGTAAGCCATGGGAAACTAATTCCTCCTGAAATGGGTGCTAGTTTCCCCACCACAAAGTTTTCATATCATGGTATTCAGTATCCCATAAGGGATCTTAAGGTATCATGATGAGACTTAATGTTCCTCCTTTTTTCACTTTAAGGTCTCAAAGTCTTCATTTTCAACCCTGAATTGGTCTGGGAACAACTCATCCATGGATACTATAGGTTCCGGGGTCTAATATTTATCTTGGATGTCTTTTTCTTTTAGTGATGCGATCGGGAGACCTGAAGCATTGACTATTAGTCTCGTATATTTTTGTAGATATGCAAAACACTATCTAGCTGCATCATTATAAAGAAACAACTATGGGTGGGATACTACTATATGAATGTTGCTTTTCCATATATTCCTAAATGTAATGATGTCTAGGTCATCAGATGGGAACCTTTCA
>ML787098.1:243849-276976 GCA_009831015.1 Picea engelmannii
TGGGACCAAAGTGAACAACAATACTGACATGGAGTGGAGGTTCGGTTCGACGGTGCAAGTATGATTGTGATGTGGAAAGAGAAAAGGGTGCATCATCATCGATAAACATGGATAAGCTCATGAGGGTGATGGTTGGAAAGTTGTCAATTCCTGACGACTAAGTTATGAAGCTTCGTTGTTGGTGAAATGTAGGGATGAATATGTATGTAGAATTTGGTAAGGGCATGACGAAGAAACGGGTAAGGAGAGTTTCTCTATTCATACAAAGGTAACCATGTGTGAATGTGGGTTTCGTCTTTAGGTGCATGACCAACTGGGTAATTCAAAGAGTAATGCCTTGTAAAGAAAAAAAATATAGTAGTGTGTTCCCCCACCAAGACTGATAGTTTGGGTGGGGTTGTTTTAATTGTCTTGACAAATGGCGACTTGTTGGGAAGAACCAGTTTTCTCTAAGCTCAAGAGAAAATGATTTAAACTAGATCAAAGGGGGTTTTACCTTTAGTTATCTCATACAATATACATATTCATGACCCCACATCAATCATCCTGAGGAAAATTCAGAAGAAAATATTGTTACCAATGATCTTCCACATAATTATAGTGAGTGTTAATGGGTGCTTATTTCATGCATCCACAGTGAAACATGGGGGTAACGGCACATAGGAATACTTATCGACCATTATAGACTGAAGTATTTTCCTCATCTATCTTTCCCAGCATTGCTTCGCTGCCAGTGAGAGTTCATAGCCCTAATGAAGGTGCCTTGGTATCATACAAGCATGGCCCCACTACCAATGAGCATCCATAGCCTTGACGAGTTTACTTGTACTTCCCATGATTTTAGTAGCATTTCCAACTTCCTTATGATTATATTGTTCTTCCTTCACTTTTTAGATATATAATTTATGTATTTCTTCTACAACATAGGTAAAGGTGGATAGGAAGCGAGGTGATACAAGATTTACTTTGATATGCTAGTCTCAGTCGGTAGTTTATTCTCATGGGTTCATAGATATGAGTCAAAGATGCATTAGAATTAGGAGAATCATGGGAAGTATCATTGGATTTATGCAGAAGACATGAATTCATGACATTTCAGACAACTTGAGTGGAGCACATGCATTTCTTGAGAGTGGTCACACGTAGTGGAGATAATTGATATAAACCACTAAAAGGCATTGAATTTGCAGGTCATAAGCTTTCTCTTGGCATAGGTGAATCAATTCCTCTTTTTTGTACTATCATCACTCATCGAGATAAATGTTAATCCCAAGGAAACTTGATCACTTCAAATTGGAAAGGAATCAAATAACAAGGCATTTACATGAGTCAAATAGTCTTATATTATTGTTTCTAAGGAAAAGGTTGGTTGAGAGTGGAGAAAAATAAGTTATTCTAAACTAAAAAGTGCAAAAAGAAGAAGAAAAATGAAACAAAGGCTTGGGAAAAAGAAAACAGGGAGAAAAAAGGAAAGATGATTGGAGTGAAAATAACAGAACCTACGAAAAGAAAATAGAGAAAACCTTACTATGTACAAGGCTAAATCACCATCGATGATTAGGAGAAGTACTTTTTGAGGGTTTGGCCATTGACAAAGAGCTCCTCCTCATATCCCTGCAATTTTCTAAGTCTGAAAGTTTAGGACCTATTTTATGGTGAATCAGGTAGGGTCCTAACCACAATTTCTAGAATTTGGTGTGTTTTCCCTTTAGTTCATTAGCTTTGTCCCATTTGAGAATAAAGTCTCCCTCCTGAAAATATTTATTACCCACAACTGACTTGTCAAACCATTTTTTTATTATTTCTTGATGGTGTGTTAGGTTCATCTTAGCTCTTTCCGTTTCTTCTTCCATTTTTAACAACAATTTAATATCTCCCGCATTACTAGGCAAGCCTCGTCTTGGGAAGATTGGGCTAGTTGCAAGGGGGGTAGGAAGGTATGGGTGGGAACAATGGATTCTTTTTCATAGACCAGGAATAAAGGGGAGTTATCAATAGATGACTTGGGAGTGACTTTATCATCCCATATGACGTTCTGAAGGGTGAGGTGCCAATTTCTTTGATGATCATTGAAAATTTTATTGAGCATTTTAATGAGGTTCTTATTAGTTGAATCTACTAAACTATTTCCTTGTGGGTAATAATTTGCTAAATACTTAACCTTAATATTCTATTCCAAAGAAAATTCAATTAATTTCAAAGAAGAAAAATATTTGGCATTATCAAAGACTATTGATTCAGGAACCCCAGATCTGGTGATAATATGAGATTCAAGGAATGAAGTCACCTGGATATCGTTGATATTATTTAATGGAATTGCTTCGCTCCATCTATTAAAATAGTCGGTAGCGGTCAAAATGTATTTGTGCAGTTGGGAATAGTTATGATTGATCTCCTCGATTACGTCCAGTCCCCATTGCTGGAAGGGGTGTTCGATGATCATTGGTTGTATGGGAAAGGAAACCCTTTTTTCTCTCTCGGTTGACATCTGGCACTGTTGTCATTTCCTTGCATATGCATGGGAATCCTTGAATAAAGTGGGTCGGTAATAGCTATCTCTGAGGATTTTGTGAGAAGTGGTGTCTCCACCGTAATGTCCACCATCCGATCCATCATGAAGTTTGGATAATACCTTTTCTACATCCTTTGTTTCAATACATCTCAGAAAAACACCATCATAATTTTTTTTGCATAGAATTCCTTAGATGAGATGATATTGAGTTGAATTGAGTATGAGGTCCCTTTTCTTCTTGGGATCTATATAATGCAAGGCTAACCCATGAGTTAAGTAATATTTCATTTTAAAAAACCATTGGTCCAAGTTGAAAGGGATGTAACATATCTCTATTTCAAAAATCTCCTAATATTGATATAAATCACCTTCATGTAATGCATCACTTGTTGATTCTGCAACTAGTTTGCATATCCCCTGGCCTTTGATTATTTTTGTAGGCTTAATCTCTAGGTCGTACTCCTGTAAAACTGTAATCCAATTTGCTCTCTTTTCTTCTAAGTCTTTCTGTACCAGGATATTCCTGACAACATGGTAAGGAACAATGACTTTGGTATTATATTTGAGGAAGAACGACCTAAAGTGTTTGATGACTTTAAATGCAACATAGGCTTGTTTATCTACTTCTGGATAGTTTAATTCTACTCCTTGTAGCATAGAGCTCATAAAAGACATAGCGAACTCATCTCGTTCTTGATTCTTCTGTGTTAAAATAGCTGTGAATGCGATGTTAGAAGAGGTGTACAGGATGAACTCTTGATTGAAGTCTAGGATTAAAAATTAAGGGTCTTGTGCTTTTTCTTGTTTAATGTTATTAAAATATTCCTTTACTTTAGATCCCCATCTGAGATCGACATTCTTTTTTTATCATGTCTTGCATGGGCTTTACTACCTTGGAGAAACTGGGGACACATCGTCTTACAAAATTTATTCTTCCCAGGAATGAGTACATGGCCTTCTTGTTGTTATGGGGAGGAATCTTAGAAATTACTTCAGTTCTCTTAGATTCAATTTTCATACCAACATTGGAAACAATGAACCCTAGTAGTTTTCCTTCATCAACAACAAAAACAAATTTCTTAGGGTTGAGAGAGATTCCATATATTCTGCACCTGTTGAATACCTTTTTCAAATGATTTATGTGGTATTTTTTGTTGCTTGAGAAGATAGTAACATCATAATGATACACTACAACACATTCTCCAAGTAGACCCCTAAAGGAGATATCCATGGCCCTCTGGAATGTTGCTCCGACATTGATGAGACCAAATGACATCTTCCTATAAGCATATGTTCCCCACTTATTCTGGAAGGTTGTTTTTAGTTGATAATCATGGGCCACTAAGAATTGATTATAACCAGAAAAACCATCTATATGGGAGAGCATCTCAGATCCGGACACAGACTGCAGAATTTGTGCCATTAGAGGAACTGGGTAATTATCACTCTTTGATGCTCTGTTCAAATTCTGAAAGTCAATACAGATACTTATATCCCTTTTTTTTTCCTTACTAGTACTAAGTTGGAAATCCACTGCGTATGTCTAATTTGGAATATGATCTTGGAAACCAATAGTTTATTCAATTTCGCTTTGACTTGAGGCTCGAGGTTGGGGTGCATCTTCCTCATCTTTTGTTGAAACAATTTTTTCTGGGGATTCATAGGAATGATGTGTTAATGATCTTGGTATCATACATCTTGAGATCTTCATAGGTCCAGGAAAAAATATCTTTGTATTCCTTAAATAATTTTATGTAAGATTGCTTTTGTTCAGGAGAGAAATTTATTCCAAGATTAATTTTTTGCAAAGTGGTGTTTGTTCCCAAGTTTACCACTTCAAAATGCATGCATGAACTATTGGTTTTTCAGTTGATTATTTTCTTGAATTTGTCCTAGAGATCATAGAGTTTATTCAATCCAACTACATTCCTGGGGATACTGTAGGACAAACCTAATAGACTGTTCGATTGAGCTAGATGAATAGTGTCTAGATTCACCATTTGGTCATGTTGGCCTTCATCTATAATAGAATATTTGAAAGTATCTTTAAGATGCAAGAAGTTGATAAGTTGTTGGTCAATTTCAAAGAATCTCTAGTTAGTGACGTTGTCGGGAATTGAAGGCATGTACATAAGTTCAATAGGGAAAGTTTCAGGCATCAATCCATTCGAGGGTATTAACCTAGACACCACATTGGCTAGCAAATCAAAATCACAGTTTAGTGAATGAGGTACTGAACTAATATTAAATGCAGTAGAGGATTTGATCAGCTCCCAAACCTCAAGTTGATAATGTTTCAAATGACTTGAAAGACAATGAATGGTGTTCCTTACCTGTTTTATGATAATTTTGAAATCACCAAATACCTTTATTTTATGAGCTTTCAAATCTACTTCCTTTCTTAATCCTTGCAATAAGGTCTCATATTCAACAATATTATTGGTGCATGGGAATTCTAATCTGCATGCGATTAATTTTTTTCTTCTTGTTAGATATTTATATATGCAACCAACATCTGCACCTTCTAAAGATTTGGATCCATCAAAAAATAGTTTCCACATGTTACAATATTCTTTCTTATTTACAATATTTGATTTTATTCTTTCTTATTTACAATATTTGATTTTAAGTTTTCATATTTTTTTTGTTTTGGTGGGATTAGTAGAGTTAACCAACATTTCTACTATGTCCCTAGAAACTATGTTAGGTTGTACATTAGAATAAATGTTAGTATGATCTATTATATTACAGTTGGGATCAACAATATGGGTGAAATGAAGGATTCCATATTGTGCATTAGATTCTGCAAGAGATGATGTTTCAACTATAAAATTCCCAAAATTACCCAAAAAATGTTTCATATGAATAATTACCCAAAATTGAGTTGTTAAACATTACTGGTTCATTTGGGTCATTCAGGTCAATAACAACATGTTTCATATACCTCTCCTTGTCAATCCTGATCTAATTCATTTTACCATTATAAGGGAGCCATAAATGAGTCCAATCAGTAGTAAAGTATCGATTCAACATAGTTGACCAATCCCGACTTAAAAGAAATCCATAGTTGTCAGGTATGTCTACTACTATTATATCAATAGTGTGATGAACTTTTGGATTAGCAGCCATCCTGATCAAGACTTTTTTAAATTCCCCAATTGATTTAACTTTGGTTCTATCTAACTAAATAATATAAATGTCAGATGGTTTAGGTTTAACATTAATCTTCTCACAGACCTTTAGGGACATGACATTAGATGAGGCTCTTAAGTCTAGCATGCAGTTATGGAGATTCTTATTAAAGATTTCAAAACTAATGAGGAAAGGCAGGGTGGCAGATCTGGATCTTTAACCAGTTAGGGATGAATTAGTCACTACTTGAATTTTATATGGAGTGTTATTGTTAGAATAACTTACCTTTGTTGTTCCCTTCTTTTTTCCAACGTTAATATCCTTTGTGCCGGAGGAATATTTCCCTTGCAGAGTTTTAATAAAAATTTCTTGAATTTGTGGAATCTTCATAAGCTCAAACAAGGAAATGTTAGCTTTAGTATTCTTCAGATCTTCTAGGAAATCATATTCCAACCTGGAAAGGGGTGTGGATGAAGCATTGGGTTTTGTTGTTTGATCAATAGTTTTAGGATTAGAAGATGTGGTCTTGGAGGGATTGGGAGTAGTATTCATTGGAGAAGATGATTGTTTGGTAATGGGTGTGGTGGGAGAGGTAGGATTAGTGGTACTTGGGGTGTCATCAGAAGCCTTCTTACTAGCACTCTTGGTGGTAACAACGTTTTGTGACATGTGCACTTCTTGAGCTTCTTCTTCATCCCCACCATAATAAATATCCAAAAACGAATTTAATTGTTGTTCTTTAGACTCTTGAGATTCCTGAATTTGCTCTTATTGTTCTTGACTTTCTTCTCCTTCTTCATCAGATTCAATCATATTCTATGTCGCCCAGGTTTCGATACCCTAGAAAATATCTTCCATGTTAATGCCTTCCATTTGAGAAGGGGTGGTTTTTTTGGTTGGTGGCATGTTTTAATCTTTCTTGGGGGGAACCTAAATTTTTTTCATGGCTAGAGAATCCTTCTCCACCATAGTTTTTCAAGTCTATTATATCATTGAATAACTTATTAATAATCCAGTGAAGAGATTCCATATACATTGAATCAGAAGGCTTCTTATGTTCATTGGGTTTAGACAAAAATGTGTTACCCTTACCTTTGTCTTTAGATGGATCTGAGTTAGAATTGCCTTTTAAACTCATCATATTCCTCTCAAACTTAAGGGCCTCTTGGAAAGATTCTTCTAGAGTTCCTTTATCAGAGTTTTTTACATACATGTCCATGGACATAGGTAAACTAGAGGTGTATAATTCAATAGTTACATCTTCAATGGGTTTAGAGTAATGATGGATTCATTTTAACGGGGTAAGAAAACGTTTATTGCAATCCCTAACCAATTATTTTGAATCCATCTTGACTCTCGAGAGTTCTAGAACCCGGGTGGCTAGTGTTTTATTTTCCCCAAACTTCCTAAGAAAAGTGGTTTCAAAGATTCTCCAATTTGTAATGGAGGCTTCTTCTAGAGAGAAATACCAGGTCAAATATTTCTCTTCAAATGTAAGGGGAAAAAAATGGTAGATGACGTCTTCATGTTGAATGCTCTGTAGCCTAATAGCCAACAAGAATTTATTCACATGTTTTTCAACAAAATCTTTTTTGTCAAGGTAGAATTTTAGTAGGAACTTCTGTTGATGCTTCAATCCATTAGGACCCAAACGACAACCTCACAAGGATATAAATACCCCTGCATTTTTATAGAGTTGGTACTCCTATGTTAGATATTTTTAAATGTGGGACTTTTGAAAGAAGTCCATCAAAGGAAAGAAAATATACCCCTGCATTTTTATAGAGTTGGTACTCCTATGTTCGATATTTTTAAATGTGGGACTTTTGAAAGAAAATGTGTGTGTGTGTGTGTGTGTGTGTGTGTGTATCGAAAATTGTTTTTAATTTTTTTCAAAGGAGAATCCTGAGAATGAACCAAGAAACACAAACATTTATACATTTAAAGAAAATAAACAAAAATCCTCACATCCATCATAGCAGGGTTAAATATTTCTAGTCACGTAAAAATTAAAAGAAAATGATCTGCATGTACAAGAGAACTTTGACAGAGTGATACATGGGAAACTCAAATAAATATAATGATATAACAACCTCAAATACTTTATATTTAGATAAATTGGTTTACAAAGTAGAGTCGATATTATTCCCAAAGTAGCTCTCTTGGAATTTCTAAAAAATATATAGTTCAATACATATTCTCTGAAATTTAAATGTGTTTGTCATAATGAATGGGATTGGGGCTCCAGTGGACCATAAAAAAAATATGTATAAGAATGAATCTTGTATAAAGAATAAAGTGGGTGATAGAAGACAACAATACCTGGCAAGAAGAAAAAGGAGATTATCAGTCTTCAGTTAAAACTTTCTATTTAAAAAGGTGGAGTAACTAGATGAATAGCTTGACAAAGATAGAAAGATGTGATCAATGTGAATTTACTATGATGGTATCTAATTCTTGCCACTTGATTGTTGATTCCCTTTTATGGCTTTCGTCGTTGGTTACTGGAACTGTTTCAACCGTCTTTTTCCCTTCATCGGTGAGTTTGTCGATAGCCCTTTTGAACCACTCCTCGATGTAGCTCCTCATTGGAGCCACATTGATTTCATGCCGGATTTTTATGTTGAAGAGATCACCTTCCAGGTTCCTTAGATCAATAGAAATGTCCCTCAAAGCTTCTTCAATATATTGATTCTTTACCGAATAGTCGACTAACCAATTTTCCACGTCATCTTCACTATACTTGAGAATGCCATAGAATTTTTCAAATGATAACCCCTTAAAGATCTCAACTTGTTTGTAAAAAGATTGCTTGGTTAAGAACAACAAGTTGAGAATCAATTTGGGGTCTTGGACCTCATTGGTTCTCCTGGCTAGGTCTATCTTGGTCAACCTTTTGAATAATTCCTCTCTTTTGGTTGTGGCCTGGCTGCATGCTTGAACAATAATATTAAGGTTCTTAACCTTTTCCTTCCAACATGTGTTTATAAGGGAGATCCTCCTATATTCTTCTCATCTCTATCATGTTGGTAACTTTACAACCAAAAGGTACAACCACATCGAGGTAAAAACCTTCATCGTTTTTCAAATATGCTTGTAAATATTCATGGAAGGCATTTTCTCTTGTTCCAAAAGAGACCATGATTTTTGACATCTCCCAAGATTCTGTAATCAATTCCATTATCTTCTTGATATTATTCTCCACATAGCCCCTTGTTTATTTGAGAAGGCTTGTCGATCCTTTTAATTTTTCTGTTGGTGTGGTAGGCTCGATCATTGTTAAATGACTAGCAAGCATTGGAAGAGGCATTAAAGTCTCTTCCAATTCTTTGATTCTTTCCTTTAACCTGACATTCTCTGCTTCAAGGCCTCCAATGGAATCATCTAAATCATCTCCAGTTTCTCAGTGAAATTGGGAAATTTGGGAAGGTTGCATGTTCTGTAGGTTAATCTCTGAACGAGACTAATCCCCTTTTTATTCTTGACATCTCTTTTCTCAATAATCAAATGTTTGGACTTGCTGTAAAAAACAATGCTCTGAAATAAAAAATAATATTCTTCATCGAAGATCTCACCCTCAATTATTTCCATCTGAGATTAAGGTGAGCAGTGTTCTCTAGATGGTCAACATTGGGGAACACTTTTTCGATATCAATTTCAAGTTCCATATCCTCGAGGGAGAAGTCATGGATATCGCTTTCACCCCGAGGTCCTTCCTTTTCTTGCACAATGTTTTTTATTTTCTTCCACACAGGAAGCTTGTGGGAACTTTCAATCTTTCCTTAAGGAGGGTTCTTATCTCCTTCTCTAACTGAATAATTTTGGGTTACTTTCTTGATTTGGTGGGTCATTGGAGCACTACTTCGAGATGTTGTACTCTTTGGAGTGACTGTTGAGGATTGGGAACTCTCCTCACCTGGAATTTTTCCTCTCTTCATGTATGACTCATTAGTGTTGAGTATCGTTTCCAAGTCACCAATGTCACGAGTGGGAGTGCGCGAGTCATTATCTCCATCTTCGTTTAGAATAGCATTAATGAAAGAATTGTTGAAACCAAAAGCCAATAGATGTTCTACAAAAATACCGCTAGGGTCGAAACCTTTTACTCTTTCATCATATTTTAAATTCAGGCTGTGGAAGTGGCCTACGAACTCATCAATCTTGTATATATTTATGAATATGAAGTCCTCAACTTTCCAACTCAGAGGTATAAATTGCATTTTTCTCTTTTCATGGAAAAAATGCAGCCAGTAGTTGACTGCCTTGCTATTTAGAAAACAAACATTTTGTCAAATATGTGGCATAGAAGGAATGAAGGATTTAATTTGGAACCAAAAATCCTTGTAATGTTATAATTTTCCATTTGTTCCATTTTCCCCTTCCTATCTAGTAACTTTATTACCTAGTTAGACATCCGAGGAAAGTCCTTTCCAAACAACAAGCCTTTAAAAACTGAGAAAAAATCATTAAATACTTCATAAAAATGTTGATAGGCCTTGTACCTCCATAATGTTTGATACCATAAGGTTATTGGGTCAAATTCACATTTTACCTTCTTACATAGAGATAATCTCAGGAATGGACAGCAATGCGTTATCGCGAAAACCAAATAAGATGACATAAATAATTTCTTATCCTTATTGTATTGCGACAATTGGGAATATATTTCAATGGAAATCAACTTACCCCAATCAAATATGGCATGTCCATTGAACATAAAATATAGAATGTACATAATCATCCGAGAGATGCTAGTTGTAGTTCCTTGTCCTGTTATCCTTGTAAAAATCCATGCAATTTCCCGAAAAGGGTTTTTGAATGAGCCAACTTGCAATCGTGTGATGTCATTGGGGATGATCGTTGGGTCATCTAATAATTTAGGTAAGAGGTCCAATCGATTTTCATGCTTCTTTAATAATTCCTTGCAATCCTCTCCCTTGAAGGTAAGCATTGGCTTGACAACTCTCAAAATCTTATGGAATACTTGAGGCAATAGAGAGACGGGGGAGTGGTCCCAAAACTGGATAATCCACAAGTTTGGAATATATCTCTCAGCGCACCAGGTGACCAAATCCTTACAGTCAAAGACTTCCAGGACACAGCTTTCACGTGCAATTCTAAACATCCAGATAACTTCCTTTTGGGAAGAAGGGGATGAGTAGTAGGAATACGCTCTGGACCACTGAAAATTATGGTCCTTGCACCTAAAAATATTCAATGTATCCCCACATAAGTTGATGAGAACATTCCTTTTCTCTAGATAATGATTTAAAATGAACATTGGAGGAGGATAATATAATCCTTCACAAATCTTGGTTTAATGCGTCTTAATAAGAGATCTCCTCGAGCCTTTCACTTATTAATGACAATCCTTTTGAACCTGTGTGGTGAGTTGTTAGTATTAAAAGAATAATAAATTTGAATTGGGAAGGGCATGAAGGTGGTGGGAATGGACGGGAGAGAAATATGCTTTGAGACTTTTGTGAACCCGGGAACCCGCTAATCTGTGACAACATGAGGTGTAGAATTGGCTAAGTATGGAAAAGCATGGTGGTTGGTCAGACTCGTGATGTGATATTATAGATGGAGATGAGGATATGTAATTTCACCAACCCAGGAATCCACAATCATAGAAATGAGACTAAGCATAGAACCAGAAAGGGATAATAGAGGGGAAGAAGAAAATGGAAAAATCGGTAAGTATAGAAGAGGGAAAAGAAAGGGAGAAAAGAATTTGTGAAAATAGAAAAGGAGAGGGGAATTCCAGAAACGCAAAATTACCTTAACCACTTCTCAGGGTGTCTAGGCATGTCATGTTGGATCTCCGGTACAACGACTACGTCATCTAACAACCAGGGATGGTGGGGAGGAAAAATCTAGTTTGCATTTTCTCCAATCATGTTTGCGGGTTGATATACAATAATCTGATATGGGTTATTTTCGGGTTCACTCTCAGACTGATCTCTTTCTTCAGATTTTTCCTCCAACTCATCTCTTGGAGTGTAAGGGTTCGATTTGAGAGGAGAGGGTGGTTTATCTTCTGCTCCATTGACTAACGAATAATATTCAAGATCAAAGTAGGAAGTCTTGGGAAAATCATAAGCGTCTCCAGGAATGTGATATTTAAGGGTTCCAACTGAAGGGTATCCTCTATAGGAGTTCGGGTCGATAAAGTAGGGATCCATATGTCGAAGGTATTCCTGATTTTTTGGAAGATATTAGTCTAAGGGTATATTTATGGTTCGCTTGCTAAGTTTTCTAGTTAGGGCACGGTTGGTATGTTTAGTTGAGTGTCTGGATTTTGCGTCAGTATCCGAGATGGTTAGGACACGAGGTTGTGGATAAGAAAAGGAAAGTTATTGATGAGTGGAAGTGTGGTGAGTGATAACCTGGGTTGGAATGTTCAAAACATACTCTGGGGGAACGAAAGTCTATTCAGAGCAAATTTAGTGGGAATCACTTGATGAGGAAATGTTTACTTGCGGGACAGAACAAGAAGGGTTTGAGCTTATATTTTCAGCCATTAAGTTCTGTGGCCCTCCTTCTAGCATCATTTCAGTTGATGATCCAAAATGGCCCATTCAATCAGATGAAGGAAAACACCTGATGGTAGGTCCCAATTAGACCCACTCTTGTTTGAGGTAGAGTTTCTGACCATATTTTGGCCTGGTTACCAATCTAACTAATATACTAACTAAATATGAATCTAAGAATTGGAGGTTCTCAAATGAATTAAAAATAACAATCCTAATTAACTATTTATAAACTAAGATGAGTGATTTCATAACTAGGATGCAGATTCTAGTCAATTCTAAACTAATGTATCCTGATCAGGAGCAAGCTAAAAGATGAGTACAGTGGCAGATTTGTATTACTTGTATAGAAAAAAATCATATAACAAGGAATATTAAATCTTGATAGAGTAACAAGTTATAACCAACATAAGTTGATTGAGAAACTGAATCACAAGGTTGTTGTACTAAAAATGAAGAATAATGTGAACTGTAAATAGATGAACATTAATCCAAAATAAATTCATAACCAACATCCATAAATTACAGAATAAGACATGCATAAAATTGAGTAATCGCATTCATACACATTGCCAACATAATTTTCATAAAATGTCTCCTATTCTTTATTCATCTGAAAGTAAAAATACAATTCGTCTTTCAAAAGAACCAAAAGCCCTTTTTCTTTTACATTCATCTCTTTTATAGGAGTATGGAATCCCTTTACATTCCTTATCTTCCAGGTGGTCAAGATCCCAA
Organism: Picea engelmannii; assembly: GCA_009831015.1. NCBI lineage: Eukaryota > Viridiplantae > Streptophyta > Pinopsida > Pinales > Pinaceae > Picea > Picea engelmannii. Next base: position 256,765 of record ML787098.1, read on the forward strand.
AGAGATGCTTAAATTTAATTTTCCAATTAGAACATTAACATAATTACAATGAAATGATTGCTCTGCAAAATTTTGGTTACAATGAGATTATCAAGAGGGTTCTAACGGTTGCAATTTCACATCTATGAACGCCTTCCATATTTTGAAATCTTCGAGTATTGAATCCACTATATGTAGTTGCGTTCTTTTCAGGTATGCCTTAGTTTTGCACATGGGAATGATGACTTTTTCCCTTAATATTTGTTCAACATGTTGCACAAAATTCTCTATCAATGTGATTATTATGGAGGGCTGGATTAGTCTTGTTTCTACAACCTCCACATTTATTTCGACGATTTCTTCAATGGATTTTAGGATGAGGTTTATTTTGGTATCCACATCCATTGAGCTCCACCTTTTCCATGTTTTACACTATACAAAAAAATTCATTATTACACATTTTCCTGCATTTCGTTGTTAATACATAAACCCTAATTAAATCCCATCATTCCTCATTTTATCTAGTGTGGTTAATAAATCGTCTTTTCTATCTTTTTAGTGGTTAAAATATGATTATATCATGGTTTACTTATGACAGTTTGTGAAGTTTGATTAGTGTACTATCACAATCAGTGTTCTTGTAACATAACAACAATTCAACATTTCTGCACCAATATTGTCATTCTGGTACCTGTCATTGTTTATCATAATCATGTGCTTTGAGGAAAAAATCAGAAACATGGGTTTTCTCCATAGCGACATCGACATACAAATGTGTGTGTCAAAATCCACCGAGATCACACGTGTAGACCTCCATCTCAAGGGGAATAATTCAACCAAATTAATAAAAGTTCTAGATAGTTAATTTTGGCCTCAATTTTTGTACAAATAATGAAAAATATGAAGAATCTGGAACATGGGTTTTGTTCCCAGCATGATAATTTGGTGCTCATGTGAGTTGTTTTCCAAACAAAGGTAATATTCGATATGTATGAATGGTTCTTTAACTAATATTTGCACAATTGCGCCCAGATTTAGTTTGCATCTAGATTGTTGTCTCCAAAGCTCCGACCTGCAGTCAAAGGGTTGATCAAAGAATGCCATGTGGCCAGAATAGTTTCTCATATTTGTTAATTATATTTTTATATGGATGTCAATATGTTCTTCTAAATTGTAATCTTCCAAAGATGAATAAGAAATTGTTATGTGTTAAATACATACAATCAACTATTCTTGGGAATTAGTTCGATGGGCATTTGTATAAATTCAAAGGGCTGCGATAGAGTTGGTGGAATCCAATTCTGATTTTATTGTTCTAATCTCTAATATGTTTGAGTGTCGGAGTAGTGCTACCTACAGTCGATGTATATTTGAGACTTATTTCAATGGAATGATATGTTGGTACTTTTGAAAATCGATTGTGGCGTGATTTATCCGTGATTCTGTAGCTTCCTAGGCAACATGATGCCAGTTGGGAGGGCCCACCAACTCGGCCCATGAATGCTCTATTCTTTGTAATGTATTTCACTATAGTCTGTCTTTTACATTTTAACAGTAGTGTGTTTCTTTCACAACTGTAACTAGATTGTAGTGTGTTTCATCCCTTACTTTGTTTTGATTTTGTGGTTGTTTGTAGAACGTGATTGTCCTTCAAAATTATAAATCAATTGCACAGAAAATTGCCCCGTGCTCTCATTTGTTCCTTGTTTTATGAACTGTACATTTTACACATTAGATCATTCAAGGATAAATCTCCACATGAGGTATGTATTCTACCTTTAGATTACCCAGTTTGCATACTCATATATTCGGATCGCTCATCATTCTGTCATTACTTGAGCACTCCTCTTCTCACACCTCCAATCCACTCCCTTCACGTTGATGGCTTCATAATATAAAGTTGTGTATTGTTCAATGACCTCTTATTATCATTTTTTCATGCCATATATTTACCATCTCCATTATTATTTAGTGTCTCCATTGTTTTATATCACATTATGAGCATTACATGTTTTGTTCTGGGATTATTTCGTTTCTTTATATATGTTTATATTGTTTTTTTTTGGTATTGTTATATGTTGTATGGTTTCCTTATATTTGTTTATATCATTTTGTTTCTTTATATTGTTTCATTTTGATATTGTTATATTTGTTTCCTTTTTGTTTTGTTTCTTTCTATTTTATATTGTGTTAAATAAATAATTTTGTGAGTTGTATATATATAATTATAATGTTTAGTTTGATAATTGTTATTTTATTGTTATTGTTAGATTGTTAATTATCTCGTGAGTCAATTATGTTGTTATTACATAATGTTAAATTGTTAATTACTATTATATTGTTTTGTTAATAAATATATGTGTGTGGTTTCTTATATTCTTGTGTAATTAATGTTTTGTTGTTTCATATATGTTGTCATTGTGTTAATAATATATTGTGTGTTGTTTTTTAAGTATATATATTGTTTCATATTGTAAGTTCTCTGTACGCAACATTAATTGGATTATCCATGAGAAGCCATCCCATTCTTGTAAAAAGAACCAAACTAATCTCATACCAACACATTCATTAATCTTGTACGTAAAACAAAACTAATTCCATACCAACATTGAATTCATTTCCATGTGTATCTTTTCTTGAGGAAAACTCTCTAAAGCATGTTTCTTTGAAGTCTTTACGTTACATCCTTTTCTCTAGATAGGTTTAATTAGGAGTTTGGTGGATTTCCTCTTAAAATTGGTAAATTCCACTTTAGGTCAGTAGCACACATCCATGAGGGTTTCAGTAACCTCATCCAACTGACTCATTTGAATGTCAGTTTGTGTAAATTCCACATTTACTTTTAGGTTTCCTTACTTGTCCTTTAATCTACTTGCTTCAATTTAGTTTTCTCGTAGTTTAGCGAACCACTATAGGAATAAGCCATTGAATATCAGGATCTAACTCGGGAGACGTGATCTTGTGATATAGTGTTAAGCTACATCTGGTAGTGTGAATTTTCATTTGATCTTTTCTTACTTGCATTCATTACATTTTGAACTGTGTTTTCCGAAAATAGGCTAGACTAGGCTCTGATCCTGCATTTCCTGTGCTTGCATGTAATGTTCCCAAGCCAACTTGTTTCTTGAAATCACTAACTAACCACTAATTTGATTATTATTTGTTGTGTATGCAGGTTGGCCATAAATATTTCAGCCTTGGGGTTTATTTAGTTATTCAGCCACAGATTTATACAAGAATCATTGTAATCATATGAAGATCATCAACATTACACAAGATAGGAACCATAAGCAAATAGTTAAAATTTATTTTAAGAAAACAAGCACCTGATACAATAGAGAAGTAGATCTGAAGTAGATGGATTCAAGAGAATAATGGAGTTGTATACAAAATGCTTCCGAAGATACAATCAAGCCTCCCAAAGGCTGCCAATATAAGATGAACGCTCAACTGCAAGACCAGGGTTTCAGCCTCCCCTCAAGTAACTGTACAACCCTGATGACTGCTAGTACGACCTCCTGGATATATAGACCTCCTGATGCTGCCAAACTCTCCTCAATGATAGATCAAGGCAAGGAAAGCCTCCTCTTGAAGTATGAAGCTCAAACACTGAAGATTCCTCCTCAAACTGTAGAAACCCTAGTATGGTACGACCCTCCTGAAACCCTGAATATGGCCAATAGTACAACCTAGTTGAATGGGGCCTATGAATCATCTGAAACTCTTCCGAATGATAGATCAGACATCCACAATCACTTGAGAGAAGTATCAAGATCAGATGTACCCTATAGCCTTCTAGATCTGAGAATTGTTGAATCTCCAAGTCATACCCTTCCTCCTGAAATTGTCCCAACCTGTAGTAAATGATAGGGACATGATAACTCCTCCAAGAAGCCCTCAAACTAATGAGCAAGGGCTTGCAAGAAAAACCCTAATGCTGGAAAAGTATCAAGCTTCTTCCTTTTGCTGGATCGAACTCTTCCTCGAAAATTGGTGCACCCCTCCAAGAAAACCCTAGTTGGTACAACCCTACTGATATGAATGGTACGACCCTACTAGTCCTCCTAGGTAGATGATAGCTGTAGAATGGTGTGGGTGGAGTATTTCATCCCCGATACCAAGCCAGGAGCTAGGTGAGTGGAGTCTTTCGCCACTGAGCTGCTCACTAGGGTTTGTAATATCAAAACCCTCAAAATTGTATTCTCAAGAACATCAACAAGAAAAATACCAAAATCCAGAATGAATGAGAGGTGCACCCTAGCCTTCCATTTATACTTTTCTTTTATTTCCTTGTTGAGTTAAGTTAACTCCTAGAGTTAACCCTAACTCAACCTCCAACACTTCTATTTCTTCATTGATTTATCTTTTTACTCCTTTTTCTCTTTTTATTAAGTCAACTTAAGAATATAACCTTAGTTTGGTTGAATGTTCCCCTCAGTGTGAGACTATGGCCTAGTGGGGTTGCCTAGGCCACTAAGTCCTCTCAAAACCTCTTCATCAAGAGGTGGGGGACATTAAAGTCTCCCCTGCTAGAAATTGCTTGCCCTCAAGCAATTCCAAACCTATTTCCCGAACTACTTGTTCATTCTCCCATGTGGCATCCTCAATGGGTAGATCCTTCCATCTGATCAGGTACTCTTTGATGCTTCTTTTCCTGAGCCTCTTCTCCCGAACCTCTAGTATCTCTTCCGGAATCAAAACAAGTTTCCCTTCTTCATCCATAGGAGGTAGTACCTCAATAGGTGTAATGTGTTGGCCGATGGACTTCTTCAGGCATGACACATGAAAGACATTGTGTATCCTACTGCCCTGTGGAAGTTCCAACTCATAAGCTACAACCCCTATCTTCCTGCTGATCCTGTTGGGCCTAAAGAAACGTGGTTGTAGCTTCTCTACTCCGCTTCTTTTTATAGAAGCCTGCATGTATTCTAGGAGCCTCAGATAGACTAAGTCACCAACCTCAAAAGTGCGGTCCACCCTGTGATTTTCTACTTGGACCTTCTGTTGGTTCTTTTCTCTTTGTAGATGATCCTTCAGCTCTCTGAGGATGTCCTGGCTCTGTTGTACCCAATCCTGTACCATTGGTTCCCTGCTATCACTGAAAGAAATCTCTACAAAAGATAGTGGGTCATAGTTGTATAAGGCCCTGAATGGTGTCATGCCTATGGACACGTGTTGGGTGGTGTTGTAGAAGTACTCTCCCAAGTGTAACCATCTGATCCATGCTTTTTGTTGCCCTACTACATAATTTATGAGATAGCCTTCAACCCACTTGTTGACTATCTCAGTCTATCCATCTGTCTAAGGGTGATAGCTAGTACTAGGGGTTAAGGTCATACCAACCAATCTGAACAATTCCTGCCAAAAGGTACTCATGAACCTGCTATCCTTGTCACTGACAATGGTTTTGGGTAGGCCGTGCAACCTGAAAATCTCCCTGAAAAACAATTCAGCCACCTGTGTTGCACTGAAGTCGGTGGCTAGGGAGAAGAAGTGTGCAAACTTTGTCAACCTGTCCACCACCACAAAAATGCAACCCTTCCCCTGTGTTTTTGGCAACCCAGTGATGAAATCCATGGATATTCTTTCCCACTTATGCTCTGGAATGGGTAAGGGTTGTAATAGTCCTGTTGGGTGGGTGTGCTCATCCTTGTTCTCCTGACATGTAGTACACTCCTTTACATGCCTTATTACATCCTCCTTGAGTCCCTTCCATGAGAAACTCTCCCTTACCTGCATGTACATCTTACTAATCCCTTGGTGCCCTTCCATTGGTGAGTTATGATATGCCTGCAACACTTTGGACTTGAAGGTCGATCCAGGAACCAAAAAGATCCATCCCATGTAATAGATTAGGTCATTTATAACTTTGAAGTTATCATCCTCTACCTATCCATCGAATAGATGAAAATCTTACTGATCCTTTGCATACTCCATCACCAAGTGGTCCTTCCAGTCAACTGATACCCCTGTCAATGCAAAAATGGATGGCCTCCTGGATAATGCATCAGCTACCACGTTGTTCTTCTCCTTGACAAATTCAATGTCAAAGTCATAGGCCTGTATCCTTCTTACCCATTTTTGCTGCCTTTCATTCAAGTCCTTTTTCTCCAATAGGTATTTAAGACTGTTGTGATCTGACATGACCACAAACCGTGCACCTACTAGATATTGCCGAAATTTGGCTAGTGCATGCATGATGGACAACATTTCTTTGTCATAAATGTTGTAGAGTAGCTCAGGACCCCTGAGTTTTCGTCTCTCATAGGCAAGAGGGTGCCTATTTTGCATCAGTACAGCCCCTATACCTTCTCCTAAAGCATCACACTCCAATGTAAAAGGCAGGCTGAAATCTGGAAGGGCTAGGAATGGACATGTACTCATCACCTTTTTCATCTTATCCATCATATTTTGAGCTTCTTCACTCCATTTGAAGGCTCTCTTCTTAGTCAAATCAGTCAAGGGTGCACATAGCTGGGAAACCCTCTTGACAAATTTCCTGTAGTACGTGCACATGCCTAGAAACCTCCTTAACTCTATGAGTGTTTTAGGAGTAGGCCACTCTATAATGGCTTTTATTTTCTTCCGATGCACCTGTACCCCCTTTTATCCAATGATGTGTCCCAAGTAAAGTACTTCTATCATTCCAAACTCACATTTGGACTCCTTAGCGTACAGTGACTTTTCCTCCATGATAGATAAAATTTGATCCACATGTTGAAGGTGTTCCTCCCACGTCTTGTTTTAAATGAGCAAGTCATAAAAAAATACTAATAAGTGTTTCCTCAGCTGTTTGTTGAACACATGGTTCATGCAAGATTGGAACGTGGCTGGGGCATTGGTTAACCCAAAGGGCATCAACAAGAACTAATAATGGCCATAATGACACCTAAAATTTATTTTTGAGATGTCTTCCTCCCTCATCTTGATCTGATGGTAGCCTGAACATAGGTCAATCTTTGTGAAATAGACAGCTCCATGCAATTCATCCAGCAACTCATCAATCCTAGGTATAAGGTACCTATTTTTTATTGTTTTTTTATTCAAAGCCCGTAAGTCAATGCACATCTGCATAGTTCCATCTTTCTTCTTGACCAACACTACTAAAGAAGCAAAGGGACTAGAGCTTGGCCTGATGTGCCCCATGTCCAAAATTTCTTTGATGGCTTTCTCTATCTCATCCTTGTACGTCTTCGAATGCCTATATGGTGTGGTGATGACTAGTTTAGCTCCCATCTCTAGCTCAATGATATGCTCAAACCCCCTGTCTAGTGGCACTCCTAGAGGTATCGGCCCAAACACCTTACTGTGTTTGTCAATGATCTCTTGGATTTATGGAGTGTAGTGAACCTTACCCTTCTCATTCACACATGATGAAATCCTACATTCAGCCGCATACATGATCTCTTCTCTCCTAAATATGGTTTCCATCCTCTTAGCCATGACCATCTTGGCAGAATTTCCTGTCATGCCCCAGAGCACTATCTTTCGTCCACCCTCCTCTGTAAAAGACATCTCCATGGTATTGTAGTTGGTGGTGATAGGTCCTAATGTGCTGAGACAATGAACTCCAAGGATTATGTTAGTGTATGGAAGATCCATCACATAGACATCCTATACCAACTCATACCTACCCAATGTAAGCTTCATACCTAGAATGTATCTGTCACAAGGCATAGTGCTTCCACCTTCTACCTCCACCTTGAACCCTTCAAATTCCACTACAGGTATATGCCTTCTCTTCAACAATGCTGAGTCAATGAAGTTGTGAGATGCTCCCCCATCAATCAATACTGATACTTTCTACCCCTACAAGACTCCTCTCATCCTGAAAGTGTTAAATTTGGGCACCCCACTGATAGATGCTAAGGTGACATTCCCTTCAGCTGTATTGTTCTGTTCTAGGACCTCCTCTTCTGCTATCTCTGTGTTTTCAGCCTCTATGTTTTGTATTTGGCTGCAATCTTCCTCCTCCTCATTGTCTGAGGTCACTTCTATGTAGTGCACCTAGCCACGACCCATGCACTTGTGTGATGGGTTCCATGGTTCTTTGCATGTGAAGAAGATTTACTTCCTTCTAAGTTCCCTCCTGGTGTTGTCATCCATTCTAACATGTCCCCTGTCAAACCCCTTTAGGTCATGTCCTCCTTGATTCATTGGAGGTCTTTGATCTCTTCCTCCAGTGTTAAGGGGTGGTCTAGATATAAACTTTGGCCTAACAGCTAGTCCTAGGTTCCTCATCCTCCAAATCGCATCTTGTAGGTTGGTAGGCTTAAAATCCTTTACCCAACCCTTCAAGGGTTCCATCAACCCTTCATTCAAGAGAATCATGAGTCCGGTTGGTGATATATCATGCACCATCACTGCCAACCTCTGAAATTATTCAATGTATTTCTCGACCGTACCTATTTTTTTGAGCTGTGTGAGTTCCCAGAAGTGTAGCTCAGGATCTCCTTAATCAAGTCTATCAATGAGCCTCTGGGTGAATTCAGTGTAGGAAACTATCTGATTGTGGCCTATGGTGGTGTGTCCATGATACCACCAATCATGATCCATTCCATATAAGTACATAGTGGAAAACTTGATGGCTTCCATCTCCCTCATGGGATTAAGCTACAGATATGTATCTAGTTTTTGCACCCATGCCTATGCTGCCATCTTGGTCATGCCATCAAAATGTGGGATTTCCATCTTCCCTACTCTTTGTTCAAACTCATAGCTACTCCTATGGCTCAGCCTAGGATTGTTTCTGAACTTGAGTTGGCAGTATTGATCCAAGGACATCTGCCTTTGAATCAACATGTTCGAGCCATAGTACTCCTTATTACATTGTGCCATCTACTCAACAAAGTCATCCACCTGTTCCTTTTGTACTTGTTCATATTTGAATGCGGGAAAGTATGGTTTAGGGTTAGTCTGGCTACCCATTTGTCCATATGACGTGCCTCCTCCATGGCTTCCCTCGGATCTGGGAATTTTTTCCAGATTATATATATTTTCACCATGGGATCCACCAGCCACTTTGTTTCCATACGTTTTAGGGTCTTTCCCTTGATGAGTCATATGCATCAATAGCTTGATTATCCAGGTCTGGTTCTCATCAATCTTCCTCAGGTTCCCATCTACCTTTTTCAAGGTCTTAGTGATTTTGGCCTACTCCCTTCGATTTGTCTCTTGGTTTTCTTGTAAATGGTGGACCATGTTGCCTTTTGTGAGGTTAAAGGTTTGTTGGAATTCGTTAAATTCGACTGCCAAGAAAGCCAAGCCCTGTGGTTCACGGTCATCTCCTGAACCCTCCATTTAGGCCTTTGTTTCACAGGTTGGTTTCTTCCTTCTGCCCATAAAGATACCATTGTACCTCTGCATGCGCTAATCCTCACAGGTGTGGAGGATCAAAGCTCTGATACCACTGTAATGATCCCAAGCCAATTTTTTTCTTGAAATCACTAACTAACCACTGATTTGATTATTATTTGTGGTGTATGCAAGTTGGCCATGAATATTTCGGCCTTAGGGTTTATTTAGTTATTCATCCATAGATTTATACAAGAATCATTGTAATCATATGAATATCATCAACATTACACAAGATAGAAACCACAAGCAAATAGCTAAACTTTATTATAAGAAAACCAGCACCTGATACAATAGAGAAGCAGATCTGAAGTAGATGGATTCAAGACAATAATAGAGATGTATAGAAAATGTTCCCGGAGATATAATTAAGCCTCCCAAATTCTGCCAATAGAATATGAATGCTCAACTGCAAGACCAGGGTTTCAGACTCCCCTCAAGCAATTGGTACAACACTGATGACTATTGGTACAGCCTGCTGAAGACAAGGACACCCAAGGTTCGGCCCTCCTGCAGATATAGACCTCCTGATGCTGCCAAAATCTCCTCAATGATAGATCAAGGCAAGGGAATCCTCCTCCTGAAGTATGAAGCTCAAACACTGAAGCTTCCTCCTCAAACTATAGAAACCCTAGTATGGTACGACCCTCCTGAAACCCTGAATATGGCCAATAGTACAGAATAGCTGAATGGGGCCTCTGAATCACCTGAAACTCTCTCGGATGGTAGATCGAGAATACACAAGTGCTTGGATGAAGTCTCAAGATCAGATCTACCCTATAGCCTTCTAGATCTGAGAATTGTTGAATCTCCAAGTCGTACCCTTCCTCCTGAAATCGTCCCAACCTGCAGTAAGTGATACGGTCATGATAACTCCTCCAACAAGCCCTCAAAATGATGAGTAAGGGCTTGGAAGAAAAACCTTAATGCTGGAAAACTCTCAAGCTTCTTCCTTTGGTTGGATCGAACTCTTCCTCAACAATTGGTGCGCCTCTACAAGAAAACCATAGCTGGTACGGCCCTGCTAGTCCTCATGGGTAAATTATAGTTGTAGAATGGTGTGGGTGGATTATTTCATCCCCGAGACCAAGCTTGGAGCTAGGTGAGTGCAATATTTCACCACTGAGCTGCTCACTAGGGTTTGTAATATGAAAACCCTCAAAACTGTATGCTCAAGAGCATCAACAAGCAAAATACCAAAATCCAGATTGAATGAGAGGTGCACCCTAGCCTTCTCTTTATACTTTTCTTCTATTTCCCTATTGAGTTGAGTTAACTCCTAGTGTTAACCCTAACTCAACCTCCAATGCTTTTATTTCTTCATTGAGTTTTCTTTTTACTCCTTTTTCTCTTTTTATTAAGTCAACTTAAGAATATAACCTTAGTTTGGTTGACTTTTCCCCTCAGTGTGAGACTATGTGTAACACTCTTTCATACTATAATGCCCCCCATCACTGGCCTGGAAAGCGCTACTTTGCGGAATAACAATATCATACTTAATTCTATATATAAAACATGCATTTAAGAAAATGAAACACATTTAAACTCAGAGTAAATATAAGAATTACTGCTACTATAAATAATCAATGTCTTTAACATTAATTTGTATGCACAACAGAATACATGATAAATATAAATACACAGACATGCAAAAACGTAATTCAAACATCATCTGGTACTTATCTTTGAAACGGTGGTAATTCCACCAACCAGGTGTGGGCCATCCATGAACCTCCCAGCCTTAGACCATGCTGCTCATCAAGCTGAGCAGTGGGTCACCCCCAAGCTAGGACTAAGCTCCACCCCAAGGTAAGGAATCCTAGGCTAGGCTCAGGTTACATGGAAAATAGCACAGAATGACTGGAAGGATTCTTCCCAGGATTCCATCTTACACCCACTACTTCTGGACTCTCATTCCCCACATGCATGTTCCACCCAGGAGTATACACCTTCACAAGCACAGTCCATCGGTGCTACACCTCCCTCTCTGGGTCTCGACAACAGGCCAGATAAGGAAGTATTAGATACCAAAGCTAGTGCTGGACACTCTCTAGAAGAAACCACTTCCCAACAACTCTCTCACCTGGAAAGAGTTGTTCATAGGCCTGACAACCTGCCTCTTCCAACAACAATCACCTCCCTCACCTGGAGAGAGGTTACACACAGGCTAAGCATGAAATCACACTAGCGAGTAAACCACACGTAGTCCAACATTGCGTGGCCACAACAACCAACTGGGAAAATGGACATGGGCTTCCCAAACAGGCTCAGCAATCACGAAATATACTCACGGTTTGGTTTCGAAATTGCACAAGGTGTACAGATATCCCACACATAGGCTCAAACTGTTCAGACAAGGAATGTACCATCTATCTCAGAGATCAACACAGGCTTTTCAACTTTCAGGGATGCACCATGGTATTCTTGCAGAGGTCATACCGTTCACGTTCAGATGGTCGGGTAGAATGGAGGAGGAACCCCCAACAAGGCTCATCTCAGCCATTTTATTTGTATCCACCTGGGTTGACACTTGTCACCCATGCAATTTCATCCGTTCCTTCAGCATGCATTCCCTCCATTTGGAAGTTGCTTGTCCTTCCAAAAAGAACTTAGGATAAAACATATTGTTCACATGTCTTTTGGAATAATATTAAAATATTATTCCCAAGGACTTAAGCCCCTAGGCTCAACACTTAGCCCCTTTTCCCACCTTCTAGCCCCTAATCCCTTGCCCACTCTATGGAATCTTAGTCCCCCATCACTCATTCATCGTGTTGGCCTGCACATGCCGTTGTTTATATTTTTATTAATGTGTTGCATACATACAGGTACAAAATCAGACTCTTGGCCTTCAACCCTTAGGCTCTCTAGCCTAACAATCACATAAGCCCACCGACTTATATAAACTTGGCTCACCATCCTATAAAACATAGTTACAACTCATTTCATAAGCCATATTTACAATGGGGCTCATCCTTGGGGACATTACAATCCCCCTCCCCTTATTTCTGCACTATCCTCAGTGCAACTTACACTGTCTCTGCAAGCTTTTCAAAATTTTCAAAAAGATGTGGGTACTCTGCCCGCATAACGTCTTCATGCTCCCATGTCGCGTCCTCAGGACCGTACCAGGTCCACTGGACCTTTACAAGCTCTATGGCTTGATTCTGGAGCTGTTCACTTTTCCTGTCCAATATGCGCACAGGATGCACTTGCAGGACACCTTCTGGTTCCACCTGAATCACATTCCAATTGATAACATGATTAGCATCAGGTATATATTTATTAAGCAGTGAAACATGAAACACATTATGTACAGTCATAGATGCAGGTAATGCAAGCATGTATGCAATTGGCCCAATCCTTTCCAGGATTTTAAATGGACCACAAAATATTGCTACCAACTTGGCGCAACTTCCCAGCTTCAGGGAACTATTGTTAGTTTTCACTTTCAGGAAAACATGATCACCCACTTTGAATTCTCGGTGGGTTCTGTTCTTATCAGCATAACTTTTCTACCTATCCTAGGCAGCCTTCAAATTCTGTTTAATATTTATCATTTGGTCCTCCATCTCCTTGAGAAACTCTAGCCCAACTACTGCTCTGTCAGCTAGATTATCCCAGCTCATTGGAGTGTTGCACTTTCTTCCATAAAGTGCTTCAAATGGGCTCATCTTCAATGATGCATGATACCCATTATTGTAGGCGAATTCTACCAAATACAGGTAGTCTTCCCATCTTGATGGTTTGTCCATCACGTACATTCTCAGCATGTCCTCTATTACTCTGTTCACCCTCTCTGTCTGTCCATCAGACTCAGGATGATATGCTGTACTAAAATTCAGATTTGTTCCAAATCCTTTGAACAGTCCTTTCCAGAAATTTGAGGTGAATTTCGGGTCCCTATCAGACATAATCATTTTAGGAATTCCGTGCAAGCATGCCACTTCTTTTAAAAATATATAAGCAACATCTACTGTCTTGTGAGTGGTTTTCAGTGGGATAAAATGGGCAGCTTTTGTAAGCTTGTCCACCACAACCATGATCGAATCATGATTCTTGCTCATTTTGGGCAATCCTGTAATAAAATCCATGGTCACCACTTCCCACTTCCATTCAGGAATGGGCAAAGGTTGCAGTAACCCTGCTAGGTGCCTATGCTCAGATTTAACTTTCTAGCACTCCATACATCTGGCGATGTATTCGGCGATGTCTCTCTTCATACCCGACCAAACGTAATGGTTCTTGACTGCTGCCACAGTCTTCTGATATCCAGGGTGTCCAACATAAGTCACGTTATGCATTTCTTTTAGAATTTCTAGCTTCAATTCTTGGACATTGGGTATATACACTCTGTTTTTATACAAAAGTAATCCATCAGCTCCCAAGATGTAATTTCCCTCTTTCTGTGGTCTCTTTCTCTGCTATAGATTTGTTACCAATTCTTTGTACTACAAATCAACATTTACAGCTTCCAAAATTCTACCCTTAATATCAGTCCTGTACATGCTAATGGTTGTAGCATGTAATTCATGCACCTTTCTACTGAGTGCATTGGCCACCTTGTTTTCCTTTCCTTTGATATGCTTGATATCAAAGTCGTATTCACACAAAAACTCCAGCCACCTACTTTGTCTAGCGTTTAAATTCGGCTGATCAAACAAATATTTCAGACCGTTGTGGTCTGTTCTCAATTCGAATCTCCTTCCCATGAGGTAATGTCTCCATTTCCTCAGAGCGTGGACGATTGCTGCCAGCTCCAAATCGTGAGTGGCATAATTCTTTTCATGCTCTTTCATCTTCCTAGACTCATAACAAATTACAAATTTATCTTGGCTGAGAACTCCTCCCAACCCTTCCTTACACACATCTGTGCACACCACGAAATCCATATTTGGATCTGCAATCCTCAAGATTGGAGCATTGGTTAACAGTTGCTTCAATCACTGGAAATTGTTCTCACACTCTTCAGTCCATTGAAACTTTTGGGTGAGCTATCTTTGAGAACCCTACTATAAACCTTCTGTAGTATCCTGCCAGACCCATAAAGGATCTAACTTCTGCCACATTTCTTGGCACTAACCATTCTCGAATGGCCTCAACCTTCTCAGGATCCACAATGATCCCTTCTTCTGAAATAATATGCCCCAAGTAATGGATCTTCCTTTGATAAAATGATCATTTACTTAGCTTGGCATACAGCTGGTGTTCTCTCAACACTTGCAGCACCATCCCCAGGTGTTGTTTGTGCTCTTTATCTGACTTTGAATACACCAAAATTTCATCCAGGAAGACTATGACAAACTTGTCTAAATAGTCCCTGAATACACCATTCATTAAGCACATAAAAATAGCAGGTGCGTTTGACAGTCCAAATGATACCACTGTGAACTCGTAATGACCATACCTTGTTCTAAAGGAGGTCTTGCTAATGTCCTCATCCTTTATTCTCACCTGGTGATATCCTGATCTGAGATCTACCTTCGAAATTTTTTTCTCACCCTTCAACTTATTGAAAAGATCATCGATCCTCGGCAGAGGATACTTGTTCTTGACAGTTACCTTGTTCAACTACCGAAAATCAATGCACAGCCTCAACATCCCATCCTTCTTCTTCATGAACAGGACCAGGGCACCCCAAGGTGATACGCTGGGGTGAATGTACCCCTTCTTTAGAAGCTCTTCAAGCTGCAATTGCAACTCTTTCATCTCTAGAATACTCATTCTGTAAGGAGATTTCGAAACTGGAGTTGCTCTAGGCATCAAATTTATAGAAAAATCGATGTCTCTCTTCGGAGGTAGTCCAGGTACCTCCTGAAATACATCTTTGAACTCTGTGAGTACCTCATGGTCTCCAATCCTTGAGACTTCATCTCTGGATGCTTCCTCCACATGGGATACAAATAATTGACAACCTTTTCTATAACACTTGTTCAACTGCATGGCTAAGATTTCTCTAACAGCCACAGCTCTAGGAATCCCTTGGACTGTTTTCCAATTCCCCTCCTCATCCATGCATGTAAACCTCTTGTTATGACAGTCCAGAAGGGCATGGTGCTGGTCCAACCAGTCCATTCCAATTAAACAGTCATAAGATCCTAAAGGTAGAGTATTCAATTCAGCCTTCGTGCTCAGTCCTTTCATGTCCATAGAACACAACTTCACCATCTCAACGAATTTCCTCTTGGTTCCTGTAGCCAACTGCACTAACCGAGACTTTTCATGTTTGCTTCTTGATAAATGAAAACTTTCCACCACCATAGGATCTATATAACTATGGCTAGCCTCTGAATTGATTAAAACAATAAATGGTCAGTTGCTAATCATACCTTCCACTTCAATCATGTGTGATTGAAATTCAGCTTGTTTGTTGTCCAGGGTTGCATAGATCCTTGGCATTCTACTGCCCATGTCCTCCACTATTTCATCTTTTTGAACAGTATGGACAACTCTTGCTTTGCCATTTTTATGGGGACAATCCTTGTACTTGTGGTTCCCTTTACAACCCCAACACTGAATGGGCATCTATCTTTTCCTTTGTTCCCCCACTTCAGCCATTCTTGGCTCTCTAAATGATGGATGTCCTTGAGGATTATTTCTGGAAAAGGGAGGTTTGTTTCACTTATGCCTCTGTTCCCTCTTAAACTTCCTCTAGTCATCCCAATCCTTTTGAAAGGGAGGCTTTTCTCTTTTCTATTCATATAAGAATTTATCCCTTCTTATTGTTTCTTCCATAGTCTTAGGATCATCATATTGAATCTTGTCACCAATGGCAGGTGGAATTCCACTCAGATACCTCTGAATCTTGAGAGCCTCATCTTTGATGAATGAAACATACTTCAGTAGTTCCAAGAAACTTTGTTCGTATTCATCAATGGTCAAGCTGCCTAGCTTGAGTTCGAATAACTCCTTCATCTTTCTATCATAGTATCTTTTAGTTAGGTATTTCTTCTCGAAATACCCCTTGAACTCCTTCCAAGTGACATCTTTCTCTCTTATGTGCTGCACCTGCACAAACAAATCCCACCACATGGATGCTTTTCCTTTCAATTGATACATCGCAATTCTTCCTTATGCATGAGAGGAATAATTCTCCAGTTGGAAATATTTCCTCATGCCATGCAACCAGGTTTCAGCATCTTCCTCCTTCTTATGTTCTCCATCAAACATTAGAGTCTTGTTATTGTTCATCTCTCCCTTCAATTCATCCACTCCAGATCTTCGGTGTTTTCTGGTAGGGGACGGGCTTGAACTATTGCGTGCCTCCCTACTAGAATGATTTGGGGAGCGATGATGATGTCTGCTACCACTCCTCGATCTTCTTCTCCTCTCAGGGGTTCTGACACTTCTTGATATTGTTTTCCTCTCAGGGGTCCTGCGACTCTCTGTCTTGCTTGAGTCACTCCGCTTATCCAATTTCCTTTCTATTCTTTCCAGGCTCTTCAACATCTTTAAGTTGAATTCACCTTGTTGATCCCTGACCCTCATGAGCTTTCAGCTATCAGCTCGGTGAGCCTAGGCATCTTTCTGCAATCTTTCAATAATTTTCATCATATGTCCTTCCTTATCCATCTCATTTCAGTGCCCATTGGAGTTCGATCCTTCGAATCCCAGGTTGGCATTCCTTCCTACCCTTTTGTCCTCTGTTTCGGAGGCAATCTGTACCTATTCCAATTCCATACTCGGCGTTGGTTTTCGGCTATCATGACACTCATTGAACTCTGCACACACAACGTGAAGTCAACCGAAGTTTGTCAGGCCTTAAACCCTTAACAAAATCACGATATTCATAAACCAACATGAGTGAGAAAACTTTTTGGCTTCACAAAGTTTTCTGAGCTCTGGCGGCTCTGCAAATTTTGGGACTTCTAGACTTCTGGCTTCGGGGTTTTGGTCCATGAGGCTCTCACACTCGCTTTCAGGTTTTGGGTCTTTGGTACCCGGGAGTTCATGATGCAGTGACTCCCAACCTCTTGTCACTCCAACTCCCGAATTATGAAATTTCGATTTACTTTACTCTCCGGGCCCACAGTATAGTTGTCACCCTTAACCACGGTGACGCATGGCACGTTCAGAAGGGTCCACGTCACCTTCAGTGATGTCATCGGGTCCCACCATTCTCGCATGTCTTCTCGACTCGCTGGCACATGGTGCATGTCCATGTGTCCATGTCCATTCGAAGGCAATCCAATGGCTAGACTTCTCCTAGATCTACATGTAGATCTTTTCGATGTTTCGGGGGACCCACACAAAGTCACCCATTCTGGACGCCGCCCCCTTATTAAAGATAGAAAGGAAAAGGGGATCTGGAATCCAATCTTGTCCGTAGATCCGAGCGCCCCAATCTAAGCTATTGAAACCTGCATGCTCAATTCTGGATCCCCCCCCCCTTGTTAAAGGTAGAACGACGACGGGAGTCCAGAATGGAACCCTGGCCATAGATATGGGTGTGCAAATTCTGGCCACCCAGATTTACCCACCTCTTAACGAAATTATGGTCTATTAATCTACTTGATCCAATGATCAAGTTCCTCTCCTACGATCTACGGTGTAGATCGTTTCGAGATTTCGCGTACCATGATTTCCACACTCCTGTGCAACTCCAAAGGTTCTTAAACCTTGTGCACTCCTTCCAAATCTAATGGTTGTGAGGTTTCTCCTTTCCTCCCAAACAGATTCTATGGCTCTAAAACTTCATGTGTTGAGATCTATCTCTCCCTGTGGCCATATATCACACTGGTTGCAGTTTTATAACACCGCTACACCTCCTGAGCTTTGTAACACAATCAAGTGACTCCTTGACACTCAAGAACATTCCAAGGTCTGAAATTAGTCCTCCATACACAATCTCTCCTCAAACCCTCGGTCCAAAGACCACTTATCTAGCCCATCTAGGTTCAGCGTTGAAACCATGGCTCTTATACCATACTGTAACACTCTTTCATACTATAACTCCCCCCATCACTGACCAGGAAGGCACTACTTCATGGAATAACAATCTCATACTTAATTCTATATATAAGACATGCATTTAAGAAAATGAAACACATTTAAACTCAGAGTAAATATAAGAATTACTGCTACTATAAATAATCAATGCCTTTAACATTAATTCGTATGCACAGTATAATACTTGATAAATATAAATACACAGACATGCAGAAACGTAATTCAAACATCATCTGGTACTTATCTTTGAAACGGTGGTAATTCCACCAACCAGGTGAGGGCCTTCCACGAACCTCATAGCCTTAGACCACGCTGCTCATCAAGCTCAGCAGTGGGTCACTCCTGAGCTGGGACTAAGCTGGGACTAGGCTAGGCTGAGGTTATAGGGAAAAAAACATAAAATGACTAGAAGGATTCTTCCTAGGATGCCATCTTACGCCCACTACTTCTGGACTCTCATTCCCCACATGCATGTTCTTTTTGAGACTATACACCTTCACAAGAACATTCCATCAGTGCTACACCTCCCTCTCTGCATCTCGGCAACAGGCCAGATTAGGAAGTCTTAGAGCCTGAAGTTGGTGTTGGACACTCTCTGGAAGAAACCACTTCCCAACAAACTCTCTCACCTGGAAAGAGTTGCTCACATGCCTGACAACCTACCTCTTCCAACAACAATCACCTCCCTCACCTGGAGAGAGGTTACACATAGGCTAAGCATGAACTCACACTGGCCAGTAAGCCACGTGCAGTCCAGCACTGCGTGGCCACAACAACCAACTGGGAAAATGGACACAGGCTTCCCAAACAGGCTCAGCAATCATGAAATATACTCACGGTTTTGGTTTCAGAATTGCACAAGGTGTACAGAGATACCACGCATATGCTCAAACTGTTCAGACAAGGAATGTACCAGCTATGTTAGAGATTGACATAGGCTTTTTGGCTTTCAGGGATGCACCGGGGTATTCTTGCAGAGGTCAGACCGTTCACGTTTAGACAGTCGAGTAGAATGGAGGAGGAACCCCCAACACGACACATCTTAGCCATTTTATTTATATGCGCCTGGGTTGACACTTGTCACCCATGAAACTACATGCATTCCTTTAGCATGTGTTCCCTCCGTTTGGAAGTTGCTTGTCCTTCCAAAAAGAACTTAGGATAAAACATATTGTTCACATGTCTTTTGGAATAATATTAAAATATTATTCCCAAGGACTTAAGCCCCTGGGCTCAACACTTAGCCCCTTTTCCCACCTTCCAGCCCCTAATCCCTTGCCTACTCTGTGGAATCTTAGTCCCCCATCACTCATTCATCATGTAGGCCTGCACTTGGCGGTATTTATATTTTTATTAATGTGTTGCATACATACAGGTACAAAATCAGGCTCTTGGCCTTCAACCCTTAGGCTCTCTGGCCTAACAATCACATAAGCTCACCGGCTTATATAAACTTGGCTCATCAGGCTATAAAACATAGTTACAACTCATTTCATAAGCCAGATTTACAATGGGGCTCGGCCTTGGGGACATTACACTATGGCCTAGTGGGGATGCCTAGGCCACTAAGTCCTCTCAAAACCTCTTCATCAAGAGGTGGGGGACATCACATTTCACCTCTAAGTCTATGACTCCCTGGTTGAAAATTTAATGTTGGGAATTAATAGTGCATATATTTAGCCCCACAACATCTTTGACCATTGTTTGGGTGGATGAAGCCTTATCAATATCCCTTAGGGGTCCATCTTGAACTTTAAGAGTAGATTGTTTTTCTATCTCCATTTTTATGTGCTTGATGTAGTGATCTTCCCCTGAGTCTCTAGGAAATCTATAATTATTTCCATTCCTACATTCAAAAGCTGTCAGTCTCTAATTCTTCATTCATCTGAGTACATCGACAAGGTCTCTGGGAATTCTTGTTGTGAGTCTT
>ML787099.1:0-11180 GCA_009831015.1 Picea engelmannii
CACAATATGAGAATCAGTACCATGTCAATGGGTAGTACACTCCCATCCTCTTAGTTCACTCAAACAAGGTTACAACAACTAATAATCTTCTCTACAAAGAAAAAAAAATTAAATCACAGACTTCTTGCACAAAATGGTAAAATCTTAGAACATCATCGCTTAGGCCATATATCCCTCTCAAAGGTAGGTTGTCCTTTTATAATATTTCCCAAGTGTAACACATTTTCCAATATTTGTCTCTTGGCCTCCCCCCTTCTCATGCAAGGGAGAAATTGGGCTTGAGAGTGAAATTACAAGTTTCAAGAATAAGGTAAAAGCAAGTTACATATTTTCCCCTTAGCCCTTTCACCCCAGTTAACTTTAGAGGTAATTTTCTCAAGTATTTCCCTTCCCCAAGGATTCATAATCTCCTTTTTATATAGGATATGATGGTCATCCTCATTGAAACACCAATCCTTTCCATTGAGTGTATTTCCTTGTATTTCCATCAATATATCAACTTGTAACAGATTAGTCCTTCTAACAATACCAATGTAGATGCAACATCATCATCATATATCAAGAGAATTGTAACAAGGAGGTACATCAATATTGCAAGTTATTCAATGAGTGATATAATTATCAACCATGTCATTAGATGGACTAACCATGTTAATTCATCATCAAAGATCATCAATGTTTTGTATCCATTATTAATAATATCAATGCTAAGCAAATCATCAATAAATAAATATCAATTCTCATCATAATACAGGTCTATCACAATGAATCATCAATACAAGAAAACAATGAGAAGATGATGAATCCAAAAAACCATATCCTATCAACCAAAACTGAAAAATGTCAATTCAAACATCAGGGTGTCACGCCACTTGTGAATTTTTTAGTGTGAATAGCATGACATTATGAAAAACTGATCTCCATTCAATTGCAAAAGTTGTTTTCTTATTTTCTTCCTTAGAAATCCTAAAATGGTGTTATCTTAAGAGTCCATAAGAAAATGAGTAAACTTCCTTCCCTACACATGATCTAGTACCTTGTCACCTGATAGTGTTGGAAAAGGATCATGGGTGCAAGTTGCATTTATCCCTAAAAAATCAACACATACTCTTAGTCTCCTTTGGCCAAATTTCATATCCTCTATAAAAATGGGGCTTATCCAATCTTATTCTTATACAATTAGACTACTAACATTTTATTAATTTCCTCCACTTTTTCATTGAGATTAAGTAAGTTTGTAGGACCTTTTCTTAATTGACTTGGCATCGGGCTTTAGTTCTATTTTCATTTCACCCAACTTCTTTGATTCCTTTTAACTCTATAAGACTTTATAGGAATATGTTTATGTACTCCTTTATTAGCATCTCCATTTCATGCATTATCTTATCATCCCAATAGTCACCATGCAATGCCATTCTTTGGTTTTCTTCTAAGTTCATGTTCAATTTATAAATATTTAAGGATTCATAGTATATCATTTTATGTACCCATCAACTATATCTCTTACAGTTCCTTCCCCTTTTGTTTCCTTCAAGGTGAGATGATGCAACACATCTAAGTCAACATCATTATCATGGCTATGTCTGACCTTGTGAGAATATTTGAGCTTTTGAAGGGTAATTTATGTATAGCAATAGAGTATGAATTCTTTAAGTATACTTGAAGGTTTGTTTATGCCCCTTGAAATAAAATATAAATGACTTGATGCTTTTCAATCTGGAGGTGAATTTCGAAATATTACTATTAAATGAAACATTTGTATGAAAAGATTTATGCATTAGTGATTGAGTTGATCATGATGTCATGCTTGTGTCTACTATTTGATGCAGTTATGCACATGAATTTACAAATTTTTTTCATCAATAAAAAAATCTGAGAATATATTAAAAATCTGTTAAGAACCAAATATCAATATAGCATAGAAAAACCTCAGAAAAAGAACTCAACGCCTTGAAAAAGAGATAATTTCAGATAATAAGTCTCTTCGAGGGGGCAACCTCCTTTTACCCCACTTAAATGTTCAAGTACAAGATGATTCAAAATGAAAATGTTTCCTTGGTATATATAGGACTCTAGGAGGTATAATTACAACTAATGGCCTAAAGCCGACATAAATAAAATAACATTACTAATATAATATGCCCCAATTAAGGAGTAATGAGCCAATATTAGGGCTTAACAAAATCTTCAATATATTTATAATATCAATCCATAGGTTTAGATGAAAATAAAAAATGTTATTTCATGACTAATTAGGATTCATCCTGATTCTATAGTGATTATTATGTGTTTCCACTAATGAGATGGGGTGGCTTCAAATGCCACATCCAACAACGGTATTCATTTATTTAATTTAATTTGTTGCTCTACTTAATCTAAGAATTCTTTGATGTTGTATGTTCCATTATACATGGGTAGGCTCTTTAGCTCTATACCAATCCATTTGAAATTTCTAACAAAAGTGCAATGTCTAGATGATAAGCAGTGGTTGCACCCGCGAAGATTTTATAGGGAATCCTATGAACAATGTCAAAAGAACAAATGATATACCAACTAATAGTTCCCATTTGATGTTGAGTTAACATATTCATCTTGCATACCCTTTATTAGATTATAGATATGTTCTACTATATTTGCATCCATTATTGTGGGTTCAATATAATGAGATCGTTGGTATGGGTCAATTATTTGCATACCCTTTATTAGATTATAGATATGTTCTACTATATTTGCATCCATTGTTGTGGGTTCAATATAATGAGATCGTTGGTATGGGTCAATTTGGAACACTCATGTTCCTTTAACTTATAAGGACATATTTCTTGTTTTAGATTGACATTGGAATTATGACATTGGATCCTAGATCCAATATGACATCTCTAACCTCATAGTGTGTGATATATATGTTAAGCCTAAATTCCATATTAATTATTTTTTTTTTCTTATTTTCCACCATATTTGAATGTCTACGGTCCTCTTATAGTAGTTGTGATCTATTATGAAATAGATTAAGCTATATATAAATATACATATCTTATCACAATTTGGATTTGAACTTATGACCTCTTAAGAGAAAACATATGTTTTTAACCATTAGACCCAATCAAATTATATATAATAAAGTTGTTTTAAAACACCTAAAAAAAAATACTCCCTCCCATTATTTCAGACTTTAAAATCCATCTCTACCCAAACACCTATTTATATAACAAAATTTATATAAAAATGAGGCTAAATGTGATTGATTATTGATTGTGATGAGCAGTGGTGACTTTCACAAAAGGTGCTATACCCAATATAAGGAAAATTCGACATTATTTGATCGAAGCCGCACCAGCGGAGATGAATCCCAGAAGAGATGAATCCCCTTCATATGGAGGCCATCTGATTAATAGAGCTTTGGATGGAATGCGGGCGCCTCCGGAGCCTCTGTTGCCTCCTATGGATCCACTGGATAAAAACAAGTACACTCTTGTTCTGGACATGGACGGAACGCTGTTAACAGAATTAACTGAGGACAAGTTTTATGCGAACAAGGATTACAGGATTAGTGGGATAGATTTTGTCGTTGAACAGCAATTGACAGGGACAGTTACGTTTATTTTAATGAGACCCTATTTGGGACAGTTCCTCAGATCAATAGCGGAATTGTTTGAGATCGTGATATTCACAGAGAGTCCCCAGAACAGGGCCGACGCTATATTGGATAAGCTGCCAAACAGCAGGTTCATTCGGAACAGGCTGTACAGAGATTCTTGCACTGAAATAGAAGGTAAACTCGTGAAGGACCTCTCGCTCCTGGGAAGAGACCTGAGAAAGGTAGTTATTGTCGACGACTGTCCCTTCTCCTACTCTCTTCAACCCTCCAATGCATTTCCCATCAAACGATTTTTGGGTTGGGCAACAGATTCCGAATTGATGGCCAAACTGCCCTGCGCATTGGCGTATTTTCCCCTAATGAAGGCTAATGTTAAACTCGCTCTGAAATCCACGGCTCTATCCAGCAACTCTCTATATTGGAGGCTGCCACCGAAGCCACTTAAACGTCCTCTACTGCCTCCCATGGTGGAGCAGAACAAGGAGAAGCATACGCTGGTTCTTGACATGGACGGAACTCTTCTGGACTACCACTTGGATGTGCCCATCCACCACAGCTCCTGCAGTGACATCTGCAAGAGGCCCGGCGTGGACGAATTCTTGGAGGAGATGGCGAAGATTTTCGAGCTCGTTCTCTTCACTGCGAGCAATGCCAGCAGGACGAACATGCTCATGGAGGGTCTCTTCAGTCCCCATCACCTCTTCCTGTTCTCGCAACGCTTGAGCAGACGGGCCTGCCTGCTCTGTTGTAGTGCGTTTTATATAAAAGACCTGTCTCTTCTCGGAAGAGACCTCAGTAAAGTCATTCTCATCGACGATAACCCCTTGTCCTACGAGCTCCAGCCCTTCAACGCCATCCCCATTAAACCCTTTCGTCCAGGGGATACCTCTGATCGTTCCCTTACCGAACTTATTCCATTCCTCCGCGAGCTCGCGCAGGAGAAGAATGACGTTCGCCCTCTCATCGGAGCCAAATACCACGATCTCGACTGTGTTGTATGTCCATAAAACCCTAATTAAAACCGAATTAACAACCCTAATTAAAACCCAATAAACTTTCCAATGGTCCAGGCTTTCCTCTATCCCTCCTTTTTTAGTTTCTTCTACCCTGCTAGCCCGATCTCTATCCCAGGGGTAGTATACTCTTCTAGCCTTATCCTTATCACAACTGATCAACATGTATAGACGTTATAGACTCTAATTATACAAAATTAATCACTCAAATCTACAAAATCAATAAAAATATCCCTAGAGAAGAACTAAAACATAGAATAGTCAAACTACTACTATAATTATAATTTCCCTCTAAAAAGATTAATTTTGATATATTATATTAAAAAAAAATAAAAAACTATATTGAGTGTTTTTATTGAAAAGTTTCAAATTAATGTTTTTTTTTTCAAACAAATTGTGGTTAATGGATTAAATTGATTTTATGACTAATATTCTTCATTTTTTCCATGAGTGGTTCATATTAATAGTCATTTATGGTCAACCATGGTGCACCAAAGTCCAATGTAGTCAATTAAAGACAACCACAATTTACCACCATCAGTTAAAGTTAACCATGCTGAAATATGTTCAACCATGATCTAACATTGTTAACAATAGTTAACCATAGTTAAACATGGTCAACCATGGTGAATCAAAGTCCAATGTAGTCAACCAAAGGCAACCATAGTTAACCATGATCAATCAAAGACAACTACGCTGAAACATGTTCAACCATGGTCATCCATAGCTAATCATAGTAAACCATGGTCTAATGTCATTAATGATAGTTAACCATAGTCAAACATGTTCAACCATAAGAAACCATGGTTAACCATGGCCAAACCATAATTAAGCATAATCAACTATAGTCAAACATGAGAAATCATAATTAAACATAATTAATCATGGTCAATCATAGTCCACTATCATCAAACATGGTCAATCGTGATCAACCATCATCAGACCTAGTCAATCATGATCAAACCTGGCCCATTGTCAAACATAGTCAACCATTGTCAACCATATTCAAACAATGCCAACCAAAATCCACCACATTGAACCATGACCATGCAAAGTCAACCATGATTTAAAAAAGTCAACAATAGTCAAACATGGTCAGCCATAGTTAAACAAATTAAATAATAAATAACCATAGTCAACCATGGTCTACCATCATCAAATATGGTTAACCATAATAAATTATAGTCAAACATAGTTAACCGATTTCAACCATATTCAAACATATTTAACCAAAGGCAACCATGATCATCCATAGTCAAACATGATTAACCATTGCCAAGCATGGTCCACAATAGTCAACCTTGGTTAACCATAGTCAAACATGGAACCATTTTCAACCAAATTCAACCACCATTAACCATTATCACCCAAAGTCAACCATGGCAAACATGGTCAACCAAAGTTAAACATGGCCAATCATGGATAATCATAGTCGAACATAGTTATCCATAGTCAAACATCCTTAACCATAGTCAACCATGGTGACCCATGGTCTATCATCCCCAACCATTGTCAACCATGGTCAACTAAAGTCAACAATGGTCAACTGAGTCAAGCATGGTTAAACATAGTAAAACATGATCAACCAAAGTCATTCATAGCTAAGTAAGGTCAAATATGGTCAACCATAATCAACCATAACTAACTAAAGTCAACATAATCAAACATAGTCAACCATAGTCGAATATCATAAATATTGTAATGTTATTGATATTAATATTTTAATGCAAAAATCTACTAATCCTTCCCATGCACATCAATCGTAAACTATCACAACCACAATATTAAAAGTGGTTGATGTATGTCGATCACCATCATTCTCCACCTTAAATTAATGGCATCGATTGACATATATCAACCAACAGGGGCTTCACCTTGTTCACCAATATTTTGTCATGTTCATTCATAAAAGGGGTTTTTAAATAGTAAAAGATAGAGTCAATATATTGTACTTATTAAAGGGGAGATGTGGGGTACAAGGTGGTTATAAGTATTTTGGGGGTATAACAAGTGGTATCTAGTAAAAACAAGTGTTGCATGACAGTGTAGTCCCTGCCGGGTTGAATTGGGAATAATGCACAGGGATGGGGAAAAGGTAGCAGAGGCAGATGGAAACTACAACGGAGATGTGGCAAGCAGCATGAAGCACAGGTGGTATCCATGCAATAAATGACGTGTGGCCTCTAGAGTCCCGTTTATTTTTTGAAACTATATAATCCATCTTGTTATGCTCTAAATTTCCATTTTTTTTCAATAGTGTGACTTGCTATGTTCGAAATTTCCATTCCTACCTTGCATGTTTTATCTCTTCAATGTTTTATCTCTTCAATGTATACTTTCAACTGGTTAGAGTTAAGTACAATTTCCATAGAGCATCTGGCTTGTATGTCTCTATATGTGCTAGGAAAAAAAAAGTTATATGCATAGCAGGAGAAAAAGATATGCATGAGAAAAAAGATAAAACATAGAAGACACATATAAAGTTATATTCAAATTAAATAAACTCAATTTCTTGACATTCAACATAGTTGAAGATACAAATTTATGAGCACATAAATATAAAATGAGATAAAAATAGTTTTATTTAAAATATATCAAAAAATAATATTTTTTGTTACATATTTCTGGAAATTTAAATGTGTTTGTCATATAGACTAGGATTGGGGTTCTCGCAGACCATAAGAGAAATATGTACAAGAAATAGGACAGTGGAAAGAAGAAGTGGGTGACGGTACAGAGTGATACCTGAAAAGAAGAAATTGGAAGGTATCAGTCTTTGGCTAGACATTTCTATTTAAAAAGGTGGAATAACTAGATGGATAAACAAAGCAGGATGTAATTAGTATAGACTTACAGTGATGGTACATATCACCCATTTTGTTATTTGCTTGTTGATGCCCTTTTATTGTTGTCGTCGATGGCTACTGGAATCGTGCCAACTTAGTGTTGCCTTTCGTCGATGAACTGCTTCATTGCCCTTTCGACCCATTCTTCAATGTAGCTTCTCAAGGGGGCCACATTGATCTCATTCCATATTTTTATGTTGAAAAGTTCATTTTCTAATTCCCTTAGATCGATAGAAATATTACACAAAGCCTGATCAATTTCTTTATTATGTATCGAATAGTAGACTATTCAGTTGTCCACGTCATCTTCACCATATTCAAGGATGATATAAAACTTTTCTAAAGACAACACCTTAAAAATATCAACTTGTTTATCGAAGGCTTGCTTAGTTAAGGGAAAGGAGTTGATGATTAACTTGGAGTCTTGGACCTCATTGGTCCTTCCGGCTAAGTCTATTTCAGTCAACTTTGTGAATAATTTTTCTTTCTTTGATATGGCTTGTTCACATGATTGGACAATGAAATGCAGGTTCTTCACTTTCTCTTTCCAGCATGCATTTAATTAAGTGATCTAGTTTTTGGAGGGGAGGGTTTCTTGTCTTCTTCTCGTTTTTGTCATGTTGTTCACATGGGTGCCAAAAGGGAGGACCACATCTAAATAGAAACGTTCTTCATTTTTAAAATCTGCCTGCAAATGTTTGAGCAAAGTATGTGCCCTCATTCCAAGGGAAGCCATACTTTGTGATGTTTCCCAGACCTCAATAAACAGTTCCATTATTTTCTTGATATTATTCTCCACATATCCTCTACATTATGTGAGGAGGTTGGGGGATCCTTTTAACTTGGCTGCAGGGGTGGTAGGCATAGCTATTACTAAAGGACTGACAAGCAATGGAATAGGAATCAAAGCTTCCTCCAGTTCATTGACTCGGTCCTTTAGTCTGACATTCTTGGCCTCAATGCCTTCAATGGAATCATCAAGAGCATCTTTGGTTTCTCTGTGAAGTCGAGAGATTTGGGACGATTGCATGCTCGCAAGGTTAACCTCTGAACGATATTTCCCTTTCTTATTTTTTACATCTCCCTTTTCAATAATTAAATTTTTAGACTTCATGTAAAAAACAATGCCCTGGAATACAAAGGATTCATCTTTGTCAAAAATTTTGGTATCAGCTATGTCCATTGGGAAACTATGTTGGACCGCGTCTCTGAGTTGATCAAGATTGTGGAATACGTTATCCAGATCAATCTCAAGTTCCATGTTCTCACTCTCAATTTCGGGCTCTTCCACCTGCCCTACAATTTTTTTCTCTTCTTCTCCATGGGAATATTGTGAGAACTATCAATTTTAGGGTGAGGAGGGTTGTTATCTCCTCCTCCGTTTGAAGAATTATGGGTTTCTTACTTATTGTGGTGGGTCATTGGAGCGATGCTTCGAGATGTCATACTTTTGGGAGTGGTGCTTTGCAATGTGTCTAGGTCACCGACATCATAAGCAGGAGTGTTGACGTCAGTGTCTCTTTTTTCACTCAGGTGTCTCTATAAAAAAGAATTGTCGAGGTCAACTACACGTAAATGTTCTAAAACAATTCCATTAGGGTCGAACCCTCTTAGCCTTTCAGCATATCTTAGGTTCAAGTTGTTGAAATGATATGTGAATTCGTCAATATTGTTGATTTTCCTCAACACAAATTCTCGGAATTTCCAAGGCAGAGGAATGAACTGTTTTTTTTCTCTTCTCATGGAATAGATGAAACCAGTAGTTGTATTGCCTTGTTATTTATGTAAAAAACATTATGTCGGTAATGTGACATGGAAGGAGAGCAGGTTTTTCCTTGGAACCAAAAATCCTTATCACACTGCAATTCTTCATCTGTTCAAGTGCCCCTTTCCTATCCAAAAACTTGGTTTCCTGGTCAGATATGCGGGGAGCATCTTCTCCTAATAGTAAAACTTTGAAAAAAGAGACAAAGTCATTAAAAACCTCATAAAAACAGTGGGAGGCCTTGTGCTTCCACAAGGCCTGGTACCAGAAGGTTACTGGGTTGAATTCCTAGTTTATCTTCTTAGACAGAGACAGTTTTTGAAACTGACAACAATGCACTATCGTGAAAACCAATTAGGATGACATATAAAATTTCTTCTCTTTTTTGAATCTTGATAATTGGGAACAGATTTCATGGGAAATTATCTTCCCCCAATGAAAAATCGCTTGTTCGTTGACTGTGAAAACAAAATATAAAGAACCATGCAGGAAAAAGTTGTTGTGGATTCCTATCTTGTTATTCTTGTAAACAACCAGGCAATTTCCTGGCATGGATTTCTAAATGAACTAACCTGCAAGTTTGTGATATCTTCAGGACTGCCATCAGGTCTTCCAGGAACTCGGGAAAGAGGTCCAACCTGTTATTATGCTTTCTTAGGAACTCCTTGGAGTCTTCTCCTCTGAACGTCAATGTTGGCTCCGAAAATCTTAACATCTGGAGGAAGACCTGAGGTGAAAAAGAAACAAGAGAGTGGTCTCGCAGTGAAATAATTATTTGACCTAAAATATATTTATCGGCGCACCAAGACACCAACTCTTTACAGTCAAAAACTTCAGGGACACATCCTACACGAGAAATCGCATATTTCTAAATTATTTTGTACTGGGCGGAAGGGGATGAGTAGTAAGAATATGCCCTGGACCACTGGAAGTTCTAGTCCTCGCGCCCAAAGATGTTCATTGTATCTCCACCAAAATGATGTCGAGTTGGTGCCATAATTTTATGAGAATGTTTGTTTTCTCCATATGATGCTTGAAATGAATAGTTGGAGGGGATAATATAAGCCTCTGCAAATCTTGGTTCAATGCATGTGAATGGAAAATATCCTCGAGCTTTTCTCTCATTAATGACAATCTCTATGGGTGTTGCATGATGAGTCCTTAGCATTAAAGCTTACTTATTGCATACTTAGAAGTGGAAGGTGGTGGGTACAGAAAATAGAAATTAAGGATTGGAGGTTTTGTGAACGTGCCAACCCGATGACGTGCAAACGACATTCCATGATGTTTGAAATTAACACTCGGAAGGGATAATATAACCCTTCACAAATTTTGGTTTAATGTGTATTAATGGGAGATCTCCTCGAGCCTTTTGCTCATCAATGACAATCTATATGGTTCATGCATGATGATTTGTTAGCATTAAAGCTTACTAATTGCATATTTAGAAATAAGGCCATATATATATGTGTGTGTGTGTGTGTGTTTATAAACAATTTTTTATTATAAACAAGTGCGAAGGTGATGAAGACGGGGAAGAGAAAGTAAGGAATGACCAAGTATGAAAAGTGTTCCGATGGGCTTCAAAATAGGGTTACAGGGGATACTCAGGAGAGGTGAGTGTCCGACGGTCAAATTGTATGTCTTAGAATTTTTTACTGCAAAACGTGTAAAACAGAAGAGGCTATGATGGGGTAGTTCAACGGTTGGTTTGTATATTTGCGGAATTCTGAGAAAGTGGATAAGTATGGAATAGAGAAACAATCGGTTGGACTCATTTTCAGAATTAAGGATTGAATATTTTGTGAACGGGCCAACTCGACAACACGCGAATGACATTCCATGATGTTTGAAATTAACACTCGGAAGGGATAATATAACCCTCCAGAAATCTTGGTTTAATGCATATTAATGGGAGATCTCCTCAAATCTTGGTTTAGCATTAAATATTACTAATT
>ML787099.1:11232-23079 GCA_009831015.1 Picea engelmannii
TATATATATATATATATATATATATATATATATGTATGTTTTTATAAACATTTTTTTACTATAAACAAGTGCGAAGGTGACGGGGACAGGGAAGAGCAAGTAAGGAATGGCCAAGTATGAAAAGTAGTCGGACGATTTTCAAAATAGGGTTACACGAGGTTCTCGGGAGAAGTGAGGGCCCGACGGTCAAATTGTATGTCTCGTAAATTTTGACTACAAAAGGCATAAAAGGGAAGAGGGAATGATGGGACAGTCCAGTGGCCGGTTTGTGTATTTATGGAATTACAGGTGCTTTTTGCAGGTCACAGAACAATGGAAGGGAAATCTTGAGCCCGCCTGTCCAGGAACCCACAATCGAAAAAGTGGCGAAGTATGGAATAGGGAAACGTTTGGTCGGACTCATTTTCGCTAATATATTGAAAATTATAATAAATATCCCATTACCTAGAAATATCTTTTCTACATGTATATCGTGGAATTCGAGGTGCAGTTTGCAGGTCGCAAAACAATGCAAGGGTAATATTGAACCCACCTGTTCGGGAACCCGCAAGCGAAAAAGTTGCTAAGTATGGAATCGGGAAATGGTCGGTGGAATTCGTTTTCGCTAATATATTGATATTTTTAATAGATATCTCATTACCCAATAGGATATTTTCTACATGTTTCTGGACAAGTTGTGTAGGGACAGTTATTATGACGGTCTCCTAGAGGCATGGTGAATAGTTAGCATTAAACCTCAATTATTGCATACTTGGAAAGAAGTGTGAAGGTGGCGGGCACAGGAAACAACGATTAAGAATTGAATATTTCATGAACCCGTGAACCCGGCAATCCATGAAAGAGATTCGAAGAAATGGTCAAGTATGGAAAGCAGACGGACGTGCTTCAAAATGGGGTGACAATAGTTCCACAGGAGACGTGAGGACCTGACGGTAAAATTATAATTCTAGGAAATTTTGAGTGCAAACTGTGTAACACAGAAGAGGGTATGATGTGAGATTCTGGTAGTAAATTTGTATATTGTGGAAGTCGGGGTGTTGTTTGCAAGTAACAGAACAATGGAAGTGCAATCTAGAGTCTGCATGCCTGGGAATCCATGATTGGAAAACTGGCTAGGTATGGAATGGCGAAGCGGTCGATCGGAGTCACGATATAAAAGTACGAGTGAAAATTTGAACCCATGAGTCCGCCAACTCGCGCAGCTAGACATTTTGTAAAAATGATTAAGTAATGAGAAAGAGAAAGTAGAGGGGAAAGAGAAACAAAAATTTGGTTAAGTATAGAAGAGAGAAAAGAAGGGCTAATATATTCAAATCTGTAATAGATATCCCATTTCCAAGATCTTTTCTGCATCTATTTGGAGAATTTGTATACTTATTGCATATACTTGGAAAGAAGTGTGAAGGTGGCGAGTATAGTAAACAACGACTAGGAATTGGAAATTTCATGAACCTGCCAACCCAAAGATCTGCGAAAGAGATTCCAAGAAATGGCCAAATGCGGAAAGCGGTCGGATGGCTTCAAAATAGGGTGACAAGGTTTCCCGAGGAGACGTGAGGACTCAACGGTCAAATTGTATGTATCGAAAATTTTGAGTGCAAAATGTGTAACACAGAAGAGGGGATGATGTGGGAGTCTAGAAGTCAAATTGTATATCGTGGAAGCCGGGGTACTATTTGCAGGTCAAGGAACAATAGAAATGCAGTCTGCTTGTCCGATAACCCGCAAGTGAAAAAGTTGGTAAGTATGGAATAGGGAAACGGTCGATGGGATTCATTTCGCTAATATATTGATATTTGTAATAGATATCCCATTATCTGGCAAGATATTTTCTACATGTTTATGGACAAGTTGTGTAGGGATAGTTAGTATGAATGTCTCCTGGAGGCATGGTGAGATGTTAGCATTAAAACTCATTTATTTCATACTTGGAAAGAAGTGCGGAGGTGGCAGGCACAGGAAAAAATGATAAGGAATTGGAGATTTCGTGAACCCGCTAACCCGACGATTCACGAAAGAGATTCGAAGAAATGGTCAAGTATAGAAAGCGAACGCATGGGATTCAAAATGGGGTGACAATAGTTCCCTAGGAGACGTGAGGGCCTGAAGGTCAAATTGCAGGTCTCAGAACTTTTGAGTGCAAACTGTGTATCACGGAAGAGGGTATGATGTGGGAATCTGACAGTAAATTTGTATATCATGGAATTTTGGGTGTTGTTTGTTGGTCATAGAACAATGCAAGTGCAATCTAGATCCTGCCTACCCGGGAATCTGCAATTTGAAAAGTGGGTAGGTATGGAATGTGAAGAAGTCGGTCAGAGTCGCAATATAAAAGAATGAGTGCAAATGTGAACCCGTGAGTCCGACAACCCACGCAGTTAGACATTTTCGGAAAAAAAACTAAGTAACCAGAAAGAGAAAGTAGAGGGAAAAAAGAAATAGGAATTTGGTTAGGTATAGAAGAGGGAAAATAAGTGCTAATATATTTAAATATATAATAGATATTTCATTTCCTGGCAAGATCTTTTCTATATGTTTCTGGAGAAGTTGTATGCTTATTGCATATACTTGGAAAGAAGTTTGAAGGTGGCAGGCACAGGAAACAACAACTAGGAATTGGAAATTTCCTGAACCCGCCAACCCGACAATCCGCGAAAGAGATTCCAAGAAATGGCCAAGTGTGGAAAGTGGTTGGATGGGCTTCAAAATAGGGTGATAAGGGTTCCCGAGGAGACGTGAGGCCCCAATGGTCAAATTGTATGTATCGGAAAATTTGAGTGCAAAATGTGTAACATGGAAGAGGGGATGATATGGGAGTCTGAAAGTAAATTTGCATATCGCAGAAGTCGAAGTGTTTTTCGCAGGTCACAAAACAATGGAAGTGCAATTTAGAAACCGCTTGGGCAGGAACCCGCGATCGAAAAAGTGTCTAGGTGTGGAAAGGGGAAATGCTCGGTCGAAATCACGATATAAAAGCATGAATAAAAATGTGAACCCATGAATCCTCCAACCCACGCAACAAGACATTTTTGGAAAAAAAGACTAAGTAACCAGAAAGAGAAACTACAAGGGAAAAATAAAGGGGAATTTGGTAATTTGGTTAAGTATAGAAGAGGGAAAAGAAGGGGATAAAAGAGTGGGAAAATAGAAAAGTGGAGGGCAATTTTCGTAAGCCGGAATTGGTCTCAAACAAGCCACATTGTTGCAAAACCATCATTTTATAGTCCAATATTTTATCCACTTACTCGTTTTCTATTGTGCTTGTACCATTAAAAAGGGTGTGAGCAAAATCTTTGTTGAAGATTAGTTTTTATTGAAACTTGTGGGAGTAATTGTGTTCTTGATACATTCTTCCATGACTTTGACATCGTAACTTAAGTATTAAACTTCTTGCATGATGGGTTGTTAGCATTAAATATTAATAATTGGATGTCTAGAAACAACAATGACGATCTTGAATTTTAATATTGTAGTTGATTTCATAGTCCATTTTGACTACAACCACCATAGATTAGTTTTTTTTTTTTTTTTTTCGTGAACAAGAAATTTGGTAATTTCATTCATAAAGTAAAAAGTGCTCAAATAGAGGCTAGGGGATGGAAAACTAATAAAATGTTCCCTTTTGGAGTAAAGGAATCAAGGAAGTGAAAGGGAAATAATAAATTGTTTTCTTAGCAAGGTTGAAATGAAAACAAAATTTCTAGAGCGAGGCCTCGACTGTCGCATCGTGATTTAGTCTTGTTATGTTCTATCTGTGTTACGAATATAATTGAATGTTGGTTTCAAACTGTCTGAAATTCGTTTTTGTTTCCATTGAATCCCGATGGGATCGACACAATGCATTTCCATATAATTGTTAAATGCTCCATATTAGATCAAATTACTTGAGCCAATATAATATTCAAGAACTACGAGACTATCGAACCATGCTAATGAGAAGAGGTGTTAAATTCATAAAGAAGCAGCGACCAAGATTCCAAGGAAAAGTTTTTAATAGTAAATCCATAAAAAAAAAAATATATTAGGCAGTGTATATCTATCCATAGAAATTGGACTGAGTTCTTTGCACCAAAACATTGAACACGTTTGTCATAAACACAGGTACAGGATCTACANAAAAAAAAAAAAAAAACATGCATACAATTCGGTGTTGTTCCTCTAGTGGGACAACATGTAGGAGCCATTGAGATGCTCTTCAACATGCATACAAAACTCATTACCGTGTTTTTTTTTAGGAAGTCCTTGCAGTCTTCTCCTCGGAAGGTCAATGTTCGTTGTCGCAATCTCAATATCTTGCAGAAGATCTGAGGCGACAAAGAAACATGAGAGTGGTTCCACAATGGAATAATTCCTTGGCTTGAAGTAGTTGAACAACACTCCTGCTCCTGACACTGGTGACTTGGAGACATTGCAAGGCACCACTAAATTGCACAAATAATAGGGAAAAGGCCCCGACGAGAAGAGTTTCCAATCTGTGGTCGCCACTACGAAGAGCAGGACATACCGCAACATTGCTCCAACGAAGCACCCCAGCAAGAAAGAAACCCAGAAATTTTCAAGCGTGGGAGGACATAATAACCCATCATCACGGTAAAATTGATAGTTCTCACAAGATTCCCATGAGGAAGAAGACGAAAAACATTGTAGGGCAAGAGGAAGAGCCTGAAACCGAAAGTTAGGACACACCAAGAGACCACCTCCTCACAGTCGAAGACTTCAGGGACATAGCCTGCACGGGCAATTCGAGAGGTCAAATTAATTC
The DNA here is from genome assembly GCA_009831015.1 of Picea engelmannii. Lineage (NCBI taxonomy): Eukaryota > Viridiplantae > Streptophyta > Pinopsida > Pinales > Pinaceae > Picea > Picea engelmannii. The sequence goes on from ML787099.1 coordinate 15,995, forward strand.
ATTCTGGGTAGGAGGGGACCAAGAGACCCCTCCTTAGAGGAAAAGACTTCAGGGACACAAGCTGCACGAGAAATTCCAGAGGCCCAAATTAGTCCATTATGGGCGGAAGGAGATGAGTAGTAGGAATATGCCTTTCACCAGTGGGAATTTTGGTCCTCATCCCTTAAGATGTTAATTTTATATCCAGAGAAGAAGAGAGTGATCCCGCAATTGAATAATTGTTTGTCTTGAAATATATCTCTAGGAGCATCAAGATACCATTTCCTTACAATGAAATACTTCCACCCATAATGGAGTAATTTGGAACTCTGGAATTCCTACTCTCGAGCTGCAAAACAACTATTGCGTTCAACGTCGATTTCTTTTCTAAAACCCCTTCTTTTGGTCTTGTCAGGGCCGCCATCACCGAGCTGGGAAGTGCCCCCTGCTATGGTTGATTCAATTTGGGTGCAGGAGTGGGAACAACATCTGCATTTCCATCATCTATTATTGTATCATCATCCATAAGATCATCTTCTTCCATCTCAAAATCAACCTCATCAACCTCTGTGCCAGCCATCAATGCAAGCGGGCAGGCTGTTTGAGCAGGTAAGGTTGCCTTGGAATTATTTGGCTTGAAATATATCTCTTGGTGCATCAAGGGACCATCTCCATATTTTCTCCTGGGCGGAGGTAGATGAGTAGTAAGAATATGCCCTAGAGTGATGGAACTTCTGGTCATCATGCCCGAAGTTGTTTACTGTATCTGGACAGAACTGTTGTCGAACTGCTGCCATAAGTTAACGAGAATTTCTGTTTCCTCCAAATGATGTTTGAAATGAACATTCAGAAGGGATAATATAACCCTCCGCAAATATTTATTTAATGTGTATCAATGGAATATCTCCTCGATCCTTTTGTTGATCAATGACAATCTCCACAATTCGTTCATAATGAGTTGTTACCATTAAAGTTTACTAATTGCATATTTAGAAAAAAGTGTCAAGGTGGAAGTGATGATGAAGAGTGATTAAGGATTAGAGATTTCTTGATGGTGCTAACCAGATGATGCACGCAAGAGATTGCATGATTCTTGAAATGAACACATGGAAAGGACAACAAAACCCTCCGCAAATTTTGGTTTAATTTGTATTAATGACAAACATGCTCCAACCTTTCAGACATTAATGACAATATTAACAGTTCCTACACGATGAGCTATTAGCATTAAATCTTAATAATTGCATATCTAGAAACAAGTGTGAAGGTGGCGGGGATGGCAAAAAGTGATTAAGCATTGCACATTTCGTTGACCTGCCAACCCGCGAAAGAGATTCCAAGAAATGGCCAAGTATGGAAGGGAGTCGGTCGGGCTTCAAAATAGGGTCACAAGTTGTATGTCTCTGAAATTTTGACTACAAAATGTGTAACACAGAATAGGGAACAATGACGGATTTCAGTGGTCAATTTGTATATCATGGAATTTCGGGTGTTGTTTGTAGGTAGCAGAACAATGGAAGAACGATGTTGAGAAAGCCTGGCCAGGAACTAACGATGGAAATAGTGGCCAAGTATGCATTAATGGGTAAGTGGTTGGTCAAACTTGTGATATAAAAGAATGAGACATATTTGGAACAGGGAATATTGACGGGCTTGAAAATAGGGCCACAAGTTCTACTCAAGAGACGTGAGGGCCTGATGGTCAAATTGTATGTATCCCAACTTTTGATTGCAAACTATGTACCACACAACAGGGTACAATGACGGACTTTGACGGTCAATTTGTATATTGCGGAACTTCGGGTGTTGTATATAAAATCATGAGACATTTATAAAAACAACACATTCGAAAAAAAACTAAGTAACCAGAAAGGGATAGTAAACAAGAAAAAGAAAGGGGAATTTGGTTGTTAATTTGTAGGTCGGGGAAGTCTAGGTGTTGTTTGCAGGCGGTGAAACAATGGAAACATAATGTTGAGCCCGCCTACCTGGGAACTTGTGATCCAAAAAGTTTGTTGAATATGAAACGGGGAAGTGGTTGGTCAGACTCGTGATATAAAAGTATCAGTGGAAATATGAAGACATGAATCCACCAACCCCCGCACCTAGACATTTTCCAAAAAATGACTAAGTAACCAGAAAGGGAAAGCAGAGGGAAAAAAGAAAGGGGATGGCAATTTTTGGAAGAATTGGTGTAAAAAATCCCCATTGATGGTCTTAACAATAAGTATGAAGTGCATTAAATAAGTGAACAAGCTTTTCAATCAAGGAATAGATCAAATGAGCCATGCTTATAGTTTCCAGGATGTGTTTGCATAAGAGAAGCATTGAAAAGCCACAAGAAAATCAATTTTGGGATGTTTAAGTAAAATTATTGTACTATCAACTTCACCGTAAGTATAACAATGAGGAATTTGAATTTTAAGTCGAATTTTAATTTTAATTTTTTGTGGTTGATATGATAGTTCCATTGGAATTCACATAGTATATATCCTTTTATTTCAAAATATTCCTGGAGATGGATTTTGCTAAGTTCATTGATCAAGGAAAAGTGTTAAAATGAGCTACATACTACATTTGCATCAGAGATATTATATTAAAAGGCAAAGCATGTCCTGTATATTCTTTAAGATCATAGAAAAACCACCAAGATCCTGAATGTATCATTAATTTTCCAGAACGAAGCATACAACCAAGAGCCAAGTAAACACTAGATGTATTGAAAGTCAAGGCACAAGGCAACACATGAACACAGAAGGTGTCAAGTGAGATACCAGAAGGTTCCATAGAGAAATATGCATCTACCTATGCATCAAACAATTTGATATATAAAAAAACCACACATGGAATTTATTTTCTCTTACATCTGGTATATGTTCCCATGAGAAAATAACCGGGGCCATGAGATATGAACAAAAGTCTGCCAAACACAAGACAACACAAAACTAGAGGAGCTTCACCATTGTATCCCTGCTATAACCAAACCCCCAAATGGGGAACAAGAAACTTGTTGATTACTATTTTACCACGAATCAAGATCATTATGGACATTTGTTTCTAATAGTGCCATGTTCTATCACTTCGGTTTTAACAATGCCAAATTTCCAATATTATTGGAAATGCCTGATGGTTCCACCTAGAGGAGCAGGCCATTTCGACGGTTCAAAGGATGGGCCTAATTTATTCACAGTTGGATACTTTGTATGGGGTTTTTCCTCATGCTTCTCATTTCTGGACCGAACAATCTTATGTGCTTGTACATCAACAATAAATGCACCTTCTTGTATGAATTACAATGCACAAACTCCCCAATCTCTATAGGGAGTTATGAAGATCTCAAGCTCATGCTCCAATCCATGTTAAGCCTTTTGTTTTCAATTAGGGCATCAAGAAAATGCAGATATCATACCATAAATGTATAGTTGGAGATCATCTTCTTTTTTATTTGGGTACCCAAAAAATGCAGAAATCTTGCAATGGCTATATAATTGGAAAACATTTTTCCAATTTGGGCACCCAAAAAAGTGCAGACACCTCCAACAAATCTACAGCTATCCACCATTTTTTTTTCATTTGGACACCCCAACAAATATGCAAAATTATTACTGGAAGATGCAGAAAAACATCAAAATAACAACAATGATTTGATTTGTAGTTAGATTCTCCTTGTTTTTGAAGTGCACAAAAAGAGACAAAATATCTGGAAATAAAATTTTACATCCATAGATGTAAAATCCTAAGAACTCCTCGAGTTCAACAAACATTCATTTGGGTATTGAAGAAAAATTACAGACACACATGAGATTTTTTCATTTCCGGCCAAAGCTTCATATGATTTTTTTTATTTTTTTATTTTTTTCTTTCAGCCAATATGCAGTATTGCATTGTCCTCATTTAAGGTAAATTTGCTATGTATCTGAAAGTCACACATCATGTAGACATTGTTTGCATTTTTATGTAGGTATACTTCATATGGAAATTATGCTAATCTAGGAAGCACATCTTGTAACAGAGGATATCTAATTGAACAATGTATGATTGTGTTGCCCACGATTCAGATGACAACATTGAGGCAATGTCTATATATGTAAGGGCATTTTTTATTGCATCGTAGACAATCAATTATATCGCCATTTATGAAAGAAGAGGCAGAAGTGGGAGAGTTGAATTTGGCACATACAAGCTCGAAGAGGGTTGAGTACGCATACAATGCAACCAAAACACCCTCAACCTGTGCACGTGAGCATAGCAGTTAATATATTGAACAATATAATATACAACTGCACAACAAAAAAAGAAAAATTGCAGAAAATTGGTGAAGGCAATTTGTATGAGAAAAGTGAGGATGAAATTGTAGATGTATACGTGTTGGAAAATGTTTAACAGGTAGCATATGCTTGTCATTGATGGCAAGTACAACAATGAAGATGTCATGAGTACAGGAAGAATGTAATAGATGGGCACCAGAAGTATTTTGGGAAGAAGCTGTAGAGCAACCTCGATAAGATCAGAAGAGATAGTGCAGAGGATGTTTGGTATGTTTTACAGGCAGTGTAAGCTTGTCATTGATGGAAAGTACAACAGTGATGATGGCTTGAGTACAGCAGCGATGACCAGCAACGCAACTAGGAAAATAGAAGATAAGTTCAAGTTGATCGAATGATCAAAGGCAACGCAACCAGGAAAACAAAAGATAAGTTCAGGTTGATCGAATGATCGAAGGCCCGTAAAGATTGAGAAGCATTTTTTATCGATCGAAGGCCCGTAAAGATTGAGAAGCATTTCTAATCAATCAAAGGCCTGTAAATCTTGAGAAGCATTTATGATCATTGGATCCATTCAAAATTCCCGAAAGAACGAGGGTCGTCGGATCTGAATGTAGACAAGAAGATATCGTTGAAGAGGAGGATAGATCTCAGGTGTTAGATCCAAGCGCAGGATCCGACCATCGTTGGATCAAGAAGAAGCCACACGTCCTTTAAGGTACAAGGAGAAGCAGGCGTAATCGCGATATGTGAAATCGTGACTTAATCTGAGCCGTCAGATCAAGGTTGAATCTGGATCATTGATTCCAGTCCATGTCGAAATTTCGAGGATTGCAAGTTGGACATGTCAAAGATTATTAACATCAGGAATCTCGATATCGCGATGTAATCTGAGCCATCAGATCAAGGTTTGATCTGGACTGTTGATTCCAGTCCATGTCAGAGTTTCGAGAATCGAGAGTTGGAGATGTAAAAGTTTATTAACATTAGGAATCCCGATATCGCGATATGCAAAATCGCGATTTAATCGCGGTTTTTTAATAGAGATCAGATATGGACCATTGATCTAACTCCATATCGGAGTTTCACGAATCGCAACATGGAGAGGCAAAGAACCCAATGCAACAAGAATGCCGAAATCGCGATTTAATCGCAACCCTTAAATAGAGATCAGATCTGGACCATTGACCTAACTCCATATCGGAGTTTCATAAATCGCGACATGGAGAGGCAAAGAACCCAATGCAACAAGAATGCCGAAATCGCGAAATCATGATTCAATCGTAGCCATTGAATCAAGATCACATCTGGACCATCGAATCACAGGACATGTGGCAAGTGATCAAAATTTCGTTGACTTGGGGTCAACGAAGCATAATGTTGAAATTCACGAAATGAGAAATCGCGAAAGCGTTTTTTGCATAGGTGCTTGGTTATGACCATAGTCATATTGGGGAAGGAGCTAGTGTAGAAAAGTCTTGTATCAGAACTTCAGAAATCACGAAATGAAGTGTCGAGACACTCAGCACAGGATTGTCGAAATGTCAAAACCCGATTTAAAGGCAATGTCAATAAAGTTCATCCAACGGAGCAGATAAATTGGAATATGATCGGAAGGTTACTGTTCTCTCTAAAAGTTAACTCCCCAGTTATGAATTTGTTAGAAAAACAGACACATGATTGCAAATCAGTTGGCGTTTCAGTTGGCATTTCAGTTGCTCGGACAGTTGTCTTTCTTTTGCCTAAGGAAATGGGAAGTGGAACCGCCGGGGGTGTGTGTATAAAAGAAAATGAGACAAACTGTGTATTTTTTGGCTGTTCTGGATGAAAATCAATGAAACTGAAGGAGATCGGAGGGATACTAATGCACAACACAATGAAAGTGCCAGAAACCATTGATGGCGTCTTCTAGAGAATTTGAAGAGACCTCTGTGTAATCGCCAGAGGAGATGAAGAGTCTCCACGCTTCGTCCAATGAAGGAAGACTATTCTTAGAAGGGATTGACAGATGGATGAGCATTGAAGCCTGTAGCTGAAACAGATAGGGTGAACTTGACTGTAACAGAGAAGACGAAGAGTCTCAACTGCAAGAGAGAAAAAGGAATCTCAGTATAACACCTAGTGATTATAGACACATGGGTTAAACCACCAGAGAAGTTGAAGAGTCACGATGATGATCAGGTAGAGCACTCAAGAGGTGGAGGATATCGACGCGGTGTGAGTATGCAGAGATATTGCACAAATTGCATGCATAAGGGGCATAGAAGCGAGAAGCATACGGTACAAAGATGAGATGGAGTAGCTGGTGATGTTGGAGTTTTGCTGTGGTTGTTGTTGTTGAAGGTGATTCATGTGTGAAGAAGGAGGAGAGTGCAGCAACTGAATTGAATAGAAGAGGATATGTGCAGTGAATGGACATGGCACACAGAGCATAAAAAGCAGAAGAATAGATAGCGCAAGTCATGTGTGCAGGAAGGCAGTGAGGTAGACAGAGAAACGAAAAGCAGAACAGTGATGAGTCTGGTAAGCCATTGTTGAACATTATATCATTGTAATAAGTTTCAGTAGCAAAGATTTATATTTTAGGGTGGTTGGGAGGTGCTAGGGAGGAATGTTTTCCTCAGAGGTTCAAGTGGGTGCTTGAACACAGGGAGTTGTAGCTTCCATCTGGTTGCATCCAGAGAAACCAGGGTGGCAGGGTGGTGCAAGGGAGAACTCTTGTTCTCTGTTATACAGGTTGGTTCCTATATGATTGGAAGTTGGTGCTTCCATCCAGTTGGTGCTGGAAACACTCAGGGAGTTGGTGCTTCCTTCTAGTTGGTGCTAGAGAAACCAGGGAGT
>ML787099.1:38023-58800 GCA_009831015.1 Picea engelmannii
ATGAATAGAGAAATAACCTTCTAGCAGATTTAACCATTTATCTAGGGCATCTGCATCTATTTGACCTTCAAATACGGGAATATAAAAATTAACCTGTACCTTGAAAGGAGAGGTGCCTCCAAAGTGGCTGCTTGATGAAGATGCGCCTGATGCTATCGGTTGGCATTGAAGGATGTGGGAAAAAATCTCCATCATTTCGTCCCTCTGTCGCGTGAGAGCTTGCTCAAGCAACAGACTGATAGGATCGTCTGGTCCATCATTTTTCTTTTCTTCCGCCATTGAGGGTTTCTTGGGTGTGCGAGAGCGATTGTCTTCAAGAGAGACAAGCTCGAGACCCAACTTGTTATACTCGGACCTCGTTGGGGACATACACTGAAAAAAATGATCAAGAGCAGCCTGCTCTGATACCACTGATCTGGATTATTTTCGGCACGAAATGAGAGCGGAGATATAATAAATAAATGTACAGAGATATTGCAGATATTCAATAATATAACAGAAATGTATCAGAGACGCAACCATAAACACAGATATACAGTAATACACGATTTCTATTAATCAGAGAAATGTACAGAGACTGTAAAAATATAGAGTGAAAGACTCGCTAGAATGGTGGCAGCTTATCTCTGGGAAGAGATGTGACGGCTACTCGCATTCGCAAGAAGATGATTACAATGAGGCTCTAAAGGCCCTTTTACAATAAACGGGAATGCCAAAATTCCTAGACATCCAAAAATCTAACCCTGGGAGATGAAGCGCCAAAAGTCATGTGGGCCCTGTTTGGGTAAGTTGGTGCATCAACTTCCCGGGGTCGTAACTTTTGCATACGATCTCTATTTTAGGCATATGATAGCTCATTGGAAAGATCTATCCGAGGCATACAATGCTCCAAAAAAAATAACATCATTAGATGGTATTTTTCAAGAGCAAGATACCCAAAAAAACATCGTTTAGGGCCTCAAAATGGCCCTGGAAGTTCAGGACCCGAAAAAACTGCTAAAAATAGTAAATTACCAAAATTGCCAGAAACATGTTTTGGGCCAGTTGGAGAAGGTGGTTGGCCACCGATATCCACTTGGATCAAAGGGGGGTTCAACAAAAATATTATATAAAGTGTTAATCAATATTTAGTGAAATTAGAGATATTATTTCATATCCCATGAACTCACGTGTTATGTCACATAACAAGTTTACTAAGTGAAGACCCCATGTATCAATCACCTTTAATAATATAGCTGTGCTAGATAATATATATTAATATAGTGTTTTTCTGAGACTTGATTGACATGGAAATAACTTGGTAAGCAAAAATACGACAGATGTATTAAAATATTTGTTGAAATGAGCCCAATGCGCATAAACATATTCATTGATAAGAGTATATGGTAATCAACTTTTGGAATATAGATTTAGAGGAGTGGAAAAATTCAATTTTTGAAATTGTTATAGACAAGTCTGGCCTTCTTTATATTCAATACAACATATTTTACATTTCAAAAAGTTGTCGTTGTTCTTTGATCGATGGTGTTCCATGATTTTAACATGAAAAAATAATTAATTTTGGGAGGATTTGTGTTTTATAATTTTAACACTATTGATTAGGATAGTAGTTGACGGTGAATGTGAATAGGGATCATTATCCATCAACTATATAGACATTTATTATTTTCCAACCATGCAAATATCTTTAATCTTGTAACTAACCATTGAATAGTTAAATTATTGGACCCCCAAAAAATGGGCTCAATTCGAATTAAGTAATTTGATTCTCATCGTATTGGGAAAATGTGGTAAAAATAGCAAATTCCAATTGTAAAATGGAATGTACATAAAATTATCAAGTATGTTTTTTGCTTTAAAAACAGAAAACAACTACTTAATATTTTTATTTTTTATAAAAGAAAAAATGATGAATAATACGAGTATTTTTTTATTTTTATTTGTCCCAAGAAATTACAAGTAAATTAAAGTTGTGTGTCTTTTTAAAGTTGGTTTGCTTCTTTAACTTTGCATTTCTTATTCTTTAAACAAAAGATCTACAAGAGATTGCAATGTGCGATAATTTTCTATACTGTGTATGTTCACCCTGCAAAGCAAGAGGAAGGTCACAAGGGTCGAGGTGTACTTTTGTAGCATGAAGAAAAATTGAGGGGGGTTCCCATAGGATCTAAAAATCTCACAATATTCATTTGATGCATTACCTAGAAATATGGTGGGTGAAGGGGGGGGGAAGTTGGGTATTTATGATATCCTCCTTGTCTAGGTTTACGAGTTGGTGGTTCTTGACAAAGTTTTTTACTCAATGGAAGCATTGAGGCCAAGGAAAAATAGTTAAAGAGACTTGAAAAATAGTAACGAAGGTGGATATTGAGAAATTTAATGTTTTCAACTTTAGGTGGATATAAGTGACGTGGAATAGATCAATATTGATATGAGAGCATGATTTCCAATTTGTCTTGCCCTTGCATAGTTTGTGATTCTTAATGTCTTTGAAGCCCCATTGAAAAAGGAAATTGGGAGAAGCTAAATGATTTGTATGCTTTGAATTCATTGGTCAATAGAAATGTTTCCACACAAAATATGAAGGAAGGAGCAAAGTTTTCCAAGAATTTAAATAAGTTTAATATATTCATGAAATAATTACCTGCCACTGGAGATCACTAGAGTTCAGAGGATCAATGTATTTCTCTCCTCATTAGTAAGCCAAATTCACGAGAGAACTTGGTAATAGATATCACATACTCTTGTGGGGATAATCCCAAGTTTTATACCAATGTGGGACAATTATTGAATGAGGAAACAAGGTGACTATCAATAGGAGTGTCTTTAGATTCAAAGGAATTATTTACAAGAGGCCACTCTAGATAAAGGAAAGACAATGGATTGCATGGTAGATCCAAATCCAAAGGTATATCAACTAATAGGAAGAGAAAATATTAAGTGGTGTGTTGGAAATGCAACCAAAAGGGTCTTATAAAAAAGTATTTCCCTCTCTACAAGGGAAATAAAAAAGAGGATGTTGTTTCGGTGGTCTCTACTAGTAAAGAGAATGATGAAAAATGGGCATGTATTTTACTAGACCTTGTTTATATGATCAAGCCTATAGTGAAGCATGGATTATTAATTGTGAGGCATCATTTCATATAATTCCACACAGGAAGTGGCTTGATTCCTATGAAGAGTTAAATGGAGGGAGGATCCTCTTAGGACATAGTAGGTAGACGATCTATTCCAATAAGATATGGAGATGGAATAATCATGTACTTGCTTAATGCAAGACTTAGTAACTAGGTTGAAGAGGATTCTTCTTTCAGTAATCCAATGCGTTGATGTAATTTTCACAAGGAATATGCACAATCTTGTGAGAGGTGCATTGGTATTATATAAGGGCATCATGGTTGGTACTCTCTATAGACTGGATGTTACTACTCATGTTGAATTTAATAGTAATGTTGCAACAAATGAGAAGAGTCAAACCACCAAGGAAACATCTAAAGGAGATAATAGATGCATGATTTGGCATAGAGGATGAGCCAGTTGAATGAACAAAGTCTACAAGACTTGCACTCCAAAGGATTGGTTAAAGGTATGAATTTTAATTATGATTCCTTTGAGTTTTGTGAATCATGTGTGTTTGGGTAAACATGCAAGGTTCAAGTCTTCATTAGGTTCTCAAAGAACTAGAGAGATAACACACTTAATGAATTCATACATACATGGGCTTATGAATGAGGCCTATATTGGTGGTACTTGATGCTTTGCCACTTTTATAGATGATTTTAGGATAATGGCATGCATTATATTTTTTAAGAATAAAAGTGAGATCTTTAATCCCTCAAGAATGTTGTTGCTATGGTGGAGAGGAAAACTAGTAGAAAGGTGAAATTTGTAAGATGTGAAAATAGTGGGGAATACCACTCAAAAGAGTTTGATGCATTCTATTAAATGCATATGATTGCAAGGTAGAAAACTACACCATATTCTCCATGACAAAGTGGAGTGGAGAAGAAGATGAATTGAACTAGGAAACCAAGGTAAATGATATATGATGTAAAATTTAGTAGAGGTTTTTTGGCTAAAGCAATTGCAACAAACTTGTTACTTGGTCAATTTTTCACCTAGTTTATCCTTGGGTGATGAACTGGAGGAATCTTTGAGTGGGAAAAAAACATGTGTTTTTCACTTAAGAGTCTTTGGTTATGAGCCTTATATGCATGTACCTAATAAAAACAAGAAAATGTTGGATGAACAAACCAAAAAGTGTATTTTCATTGAATATGAAAGGGTTGTTGGAGTCGAGGGATACAATTTATGGCTTCTGAGATGAGCATGGGATTATTTATAGTCAATATGTCATCCTCAAAGAAGACAAACCTTGAGATATTGAACAACAAAAGGAGAAACCGAATGAAAGGGTTGTGCTACAAAGAGTGGTGGAGAAATAAATTCCATCACTAAGGGAGCATAATCAAGTTGAGGAACACTTATATTTTTTTAGCATAGGTGACAATGACACTAAACAAAGAGAACTTGACACACTATCAAGCCAAGAGCTCACAATATGAGATGCAATCCCATTTTACCAACTAGACTCTATTTCAGCTCCTATAAAGGATAGAGTTGCATTGAAGGAACCCATAATGAAAAACATGATCATACTAGTGGAGGAGAACATAGGAGATTTAGCTAGAATAACTCAATAGCCTAATAGAATATCCTTGTTATTTATACAGGTTCTTTCAAGATGAAGACAGTGATAATGATTACAAATTAGTATGGAAACTTGTGATTGATTGTGCTACTATGTATGTTTGGATGGAAAATTTAAGTAATGGTTTGAGTTCATGATATTGAACTAGTATAACTTAGATATAATATCTTGGGCATATACTAACACTTCAAGGATTTACTCACAGTTCACTAAAAAAGTAACCATATCCATTTCACATTCAAATTTAAAAAATAACATTCCTGTAATTCCCAACAAGCATATGAGTATATCCCAAGACTCACAGGCTAATATAGGTGAAGGAATTTGATTCGAAAATGGATCCTGACTTAAGAGTGGATAAGACTCGGTACATGCACAACAAATTGACAATCATAATGCATTATGTAAGCCACGTAAAACAATGCAAGTTTACATGGAATAAGACAAATAAAGATATAACTAAAAATTTAAATAAAATAATTAAAATGACAAGGAGAGAAGACTAAGGAACATGAATTGAAAAGCCATGGTTGTTGGTCTTACCTTACCCCCTAGCTCTCCCTATTTCTTCACTCTCGCTCATACTCAAAGGGATTTTTTCCAAGGATGAGGAGAGCATTGTAAAGACTTGCAGACTTGCATAAAGAAGAACAATGAGCACCATTTGAACTGTTTTCCCAATTTGGGTTCCAGGGTAAAATAATCATGTCTCGTTGAGTCATTTTATTACTATGTATTGTGGTTAAATTCTCCATTGTGTTTTATGGTATCTCCCTGGTTATTTTTAATGTCTATCCATATCTCATTTGAATGTATGAGGATTTGATTACTACACCTATTTTTTTATTAGTGTGTGAGAGTTATTAAGACAAAGAATATTGGTTTTAGTAGTGTACCTATTTCAAAATATATCTAATCTCCAATGTTGAGTGATTTGGGCAATGGGAAATCCATGGCCATCCTTTCAGAGCTGTTAGAAAACTTTCCAAAAATAATTTTCTCTCTTCTGGGAGTCTCTCTCTCTCTCTGGGAGAATTCTTAATGTATGTTTATTGAACTGAAGTTCCCATACATTTTTCATCTCTTGTTGGGTGTGTAATCCATTTCCTTGGCATTTAATTGTTGTTGAACGTTTCTACACTTTGCTCCACATTTTTTAAATCTTGTTGGGAAAATTCCTTTATTCTAGGGTGAATTCCTTTGTTGTTGGACATCCATTTGAGTGTTGGGATGAATTCCTTTGTCCTAGGGAGAATTCATTTGTTGTTGGGCATCCATCTGAGTGTTGGAGTGAATTCCTTTGTTGTTGGGACAAATTCCTTTGTTATTGGGTGTCTATTTGTTTGTTGGGGCGAATTCATTTGTAGCTAGGAATTTTTCATCCCTTCGGGAGTTTAGAATTATTTTTTGGGACATACCTTTGGTGCTAGGCATTCATAGGACCACCCAAGAGATCTACTTGGTATCCATTATCACTACTCAACACTCTTGTTTTCCATAAAATTGAGCCAGAATTGTAGCCAGAAGAGAGACCCCATACGTTTCAATTGTTGGTGGATGTGTGAAATACCTAACCCAAATTATCTGAGAAATGCCTAAACATTCCACACCCTAGGCACTCCAAGGAATGTTCCTTCAGTCAGTTACTTTTCTCCCACTCCCATACTCATTTACTCATGGTCTGAACTTCACTTGGGAATACACCCTCATCTGGATAATTTCCTCTATTTCCCATACATATCACAACTGAATTGGGCATTAGAATCTATACTAGCAGTATAGTAACATTTCTATGCAAGAGAGTTGTCTATCTGGAACATAATTTTAATGGCTTCACTGAAGGAATGACGAATGAAGGTGTAATCCATTAGTGTGTGGAGGTGCCTAGGTATATTCATTAATTAAAAGAGAGTAAATTGTGAAATGCATTGAGCACTGCAGCCAACTCAGTGAACTAAGTGGTATAGTGAGTGTAGACTATAAAAAGTGCTACGTGATAGTGACACAGTGACAACATGTGTAGAGATTATATGTCCATTGGCCTGAATTTTTATTTTCTTCACTAGATAATTGATGAAGTGTAGGGAAAAGGACCAAGGCTTGGTAGCCTCTAGGAGAAAGAGAACTCTATGTCAAGTGTAGATACAAAACTAAGATAGAAACAAGAAAGGTAATTCCACACAAGTATCCTTGTTCGTGAAGTGAGTGGGTTATGATCCCCTAAATTATGGATTAGAATTCAACAAATAAGAGTGACTAAAACAAAATCCAACGAACTAATTTCCAAAGCAAGTTTAATTTGTTTTCATCCAATGAAAACTATGATAAGGAAAGAGAAAGGACACCCACTAGGTTGTGTATAGTTGTGCAATCTATGTGGAGTCTTCTGAAAGTGAGGATGATAGTGTCAATTGACACCCAAATTATAGTGAAAATTACACGATTTTCGATAGCATGGGAAGACCCACTGCCCTTTTTCACGGATAAGACTTGGGAAAAATCATTAGCAGAAAAGATGAAGGACAAATATGGCACACACAAAGGAGCAGGCAGATTATACAACGTGAGCATCAATGATGATTCCATCAAGTTTGCGATGCAAGTGATGGCTTGCAAGTTACTCAAGAAATGTCATAGAGATTAGGTGTCAGCAAGAGTAATAGAAACAACAGAAAAGTGCACAGTAGGAGTGTTGATGATCTGCATGACATTTTTTGGTGAACCAATTTTTAACAGATTGCAAGGAATCGCAGGATAAATATACCAAGTTTCATTATGCTTGTTTATTGATTTTGATTGCATTAGTCGCTTAGAGGGAGCCGAACGAAACCTAGTTCCTAGAAGGTATGCAACAATTGTATCTAGCAGGGAAGTATGTTTCTTTGTGGCAGACCGCGCAAAAGAACAGACAAATGGACAACAATATCATGTTCTACATTTATAAGGAGACAATATGACAATGTATTGAGGACACCTCGCGTATACTACCTCATACAATTGAAGGATACAAAGAAGTTATGAAATTCAAAGTAGGGCCACACCACATGTACATCCAAGCAAAGAGAGATCTGGATCAACAATGGTTTCCGACTAAATATAGGTTGAAAGAACAAGATGTCAGCCAAATTGTAAACAACTGGGAATCAAAGTGAAAAATCCCAGTGCCGAAAACAACAGAAAAGGAAACGCAACACCAAGAGAAGGATCAAGAAGAAGAATAAGAACACAAATAACAAGGGAATAGTACATGAGACACTCAAACAAAACCACCCACTAGAGAGAAGAGAAAAGAGCACCCTAAGGAGCGCTCAACACATAAACACAAGAAGAGGAAAAGCCTCAAAGGAAGTAGTTACCCATGCCTTAACTAAATATGAATTGGAGAATATTGGATATTGGGTGAAAGAATTCACCGAAGAATCATTTTAGCAAGCTACGCAGAAACATGAGGAAATGCACATGAATGTGTAGGTGCAAATAGCTACATTGGGCCAGATTTTGGAATTGACCAGGATAGTGTCGGTCTGAATGAAAGAAGAAGAAAAGGCAAAGAGCATAGTAAAGACAACATAGTCATGACTCACAACATATCAACCATCATCAACAATAGTAGAGAATTGGATCATGAAGATATCAGCAGAGGCCAAAGATTTCCCCATGACGGAAATGTAGGAGTGTGCACAAACATTAAGTCATATTGACTTAGTGTTGTCACAGTTACCATTGAACATGCTACATATCTTGCAGACAAGTTTCACATAAGATATCTAGTTGCATGCGTAATCAAATGCTATGGAATTGGTCAAAGCGACTACACACAATGATGCACTACACACATAATACAACAAACTCATGCTAGAATAGGACGAGGTCACATTGAGAATAGAAATATTGCAACAAGAAGTGTAGGAGGTATATAGAAATATTCTAGCGGTACAAATAGAAGAAGATACTCCTTTGGATGAGTAAGTGACAAAGATAAGTGAATCCATTCAGGGATTTTGTGCAAAGATAGTTGATTTGGAAGCTCACACAACACTGAGTACCCCACCAAAATAAAGGGAGCAGTGGGAGAAGATATCCATGACCATCGTGGAGAGTATTAGGAGTTTGGATGAAGAATCGGAAAATTTATATGATGAAAGTACACAACTATGGTCCCATTTGATGGAGCATGCAGAGTTACAAGAAATAAAACATAGGTTACAGGCTCTGCAGGAGAAGGCATAGAAGTTCAAACAAATAATAAACACTCTTCCAACAGCAAAATGAATGATTGCAATAGTTTAGAATAGGCAGGTATACCTCGCGATCAACTAAATAAGTGTTGAACAACAGACTCTTGCAGAGAAGCTTGAGTCGTTGTAGGAGGAAGAATTTTTGGTGACAGAAGAACTTGCGGCAGCAAAAGGCATAGTAAAGAAAGAAGTGAAAGACAACACAGAGAAACTAAAGACCCCCATTATTGCACAACCATCATAGAGGATTTTGGAGAAATACGCACATGCAAGAGAGAATTTTGCAACCACGAAGGAAATTTTTTAGAAGTTCATTGCGACGTGATAGGAAGCACAATGGAAGGACTGAGTGGCTTGGGGTGAGCCATAGGTGAGTGTTGGGGGCCTGTTGGGAAAGTATTTTGGGACCAGTTTTGGGAACTGTGTAGAGTGCACAAAAGAAGGAAAGACAGATGACGCACTTTCAGGGATCAGTGCGCACAAAGGAAGGAAGCTCGTTGGAATATGTTAGGCATTTTGGGTCCACTGATATGGGCTAATCCCTATTGTAATTGTATAAATATGTAAGGGTTTTGAGGTAGATAGAGGGTAATGTATAAAATGGATGAAGAACGAAGTAGGAAAGTATGTAAGTAGCGAATAGAGGCAGAGAGAGATAAAGGGATAGGAGAACACCAAGGGCATAATGTATGAGCGTAATGCACATATTTTGTAATGGATTCTCTGAATAATATAACAAGAAGTCAGTCATTGTGGACATAGCCCAGCTTGGGTGAACAACGTTAATTCACATTAAATCATGGTGTTTATGTGTTATGATGCGATTATTCTATTTATTGCGCATATGATATATGTTTTGTTACTGTGAATATGCTACATGTTTTTATTATGTTTTTGCGCACCTGATATAAGGTATAATGAAAAAATGTTAAGTAGAATAGTTATAAGGACTTCCTCCCATACATTCATCTATGCGAAAACTTGGTTCTTGTAGTCCCCATAGATACCTTGTGTGAGACTTCACCTACTTGATGGTGATGTTGAAAGGGACAGTATCTAAGGGTTTTGTTGGTGAATTCATGTTGAACCATGGGTCTTCCCACTACATGCCAACAAGTGAATTTGGTCGATACAACAAATTTATCTTTTTGAAAACAAAGTATGGCATGGCATTTGAAGAATTGCATGATTCCATCAAACAATTGTGTACATTGAAATTGAAATTTTCAAATTTTAAGAGGAAAGGTGGAGTCTAAGGTTTAGTATGTGTCCCCTAGCTTCTTGCATTAATAGTGGATTTTACTAAAGTTTTATCCTCTTTTTTAGATTCAATATCTTTGGCACTAGTGTCTACAATTGTTGTTGTCTTCTGTTTAGAGGGAAGGGACTTGAAAGTGTTGACAATCAAATATCTCTATTGTGGAAGAGTGAAAATATCATATAATGAAACATGTTCCTTGGTATTCTTCATATCCTCTATGACATTGTAATCCATTGAATGTAGTATTGGATGCCCAGTATTTTTTACTGGTTGGAAAATGCTTTGGGTAGATTTGATTTGAAAATAATTGATCTATTTCTAAGTTGTAACAGGAGGAGTGATTTTCCTAGGAGAAGAAACGGATTTAGCAGGATTAGTGGTGTCTGATATAGACCCCTTACTTCTTAGATTGTAATATTTTGTAAAAATATTAGTGGATTGTGTATTCCCTAGTTATATTTCCTCAATTTCCTCATCGTAAGAGTCTAAGAGCAGTCCCACATAAATAGGGAAAATTCATTAGTATTATCCCCTTCTCTAGTTGCTTCCTTGGTTGTTTTTTCATGGGGTTGGTTATTAGCAATGGATTGTTTCTCCAATAATTGATTGATGAACAGACTCATGGATTTTATCCACTGATGATAGTTTTTCTTAGAGTGGTTGGTATGATGGTGTAATACCCCTAGGTCAAACCCCAATTGTAAATGTAAATGTAAATGTACATATAGTCTATTGAGATAAGATATTTTGGGCCAGAGTGCCTCTGTATATATGTTTTGAGGCCAGAGTGCCTATGTGGTTATTAGGCTGGAGATCCAGATGATAAAATTCCAATGATCCTATCTTTGTAATATGTAATCACACTCAGATATCAATAAAAGGCATCATCGATGCAAACCAACTAGACAAAAAGAGTATGGGGGGATAATATTCTAAGAAGAGGGGCTAAGCCAAGGGGGCTTAAGCCCAAAGGAATATTATATTAATATTCCTAAAAGTCTAAAGTATAATTTATGGATATATCCTAAGTTCCTAATGATGAGGAATATATCAACCAAGTGGGGGGAAAGTGGGCCCAAGTTAGTTCTCAACATGACAAGTGTCAAGTTGGGAACATGCATACATAAAGTTTGGGAAATAGTCTATTTTTCCATCCTTCTCTCATTATTACCATCATTCTCTCCTACCACCCATACCTTGTTTCCATCACCATATCGGTACTTGGGATATTTTGCAGTTGTAGGTAAACCAGTGAAATTGGGTGGTTTAAGATGAAGAAACAGGTTGTCAGGCCCGTGTGCATGTTGAAGAAGTGGTTTTCCATACCTGTGAGAATTCTCTCTAGGTGAGAGAGCTACTGGGAATTGTTTCCTTGGGTTCCAAGCTACAGGTACAGAGCTTTGTGACTTCATGTCTGGCTTGTTGCTGAAGCCCTAGAAGGGAAGTGGGGCAGTCAAAGGATTGTTGAACAGAGAAGGGGCACACTTCCTGGGGTGGGACAGACATGTAAGGAATGAGAGTTTGTAGGCTATCTTCTAGAGTTGGCACCTTAGTTTAAGCATTTTTTTCTATTGATATACCTTAGCCCGGCTTATGATTCCTTTTCCCTGGTGGAGTTTTAGCCCCAGCTCAGGGGTGACCTGCTACTGATAATTTATGAGCATCAGAGTCTATGGCTAGGAGAAAATCCTAAGGTCTGCATGCATTTGGTGACTTATTTACAAACATAAGTTTCTATTATGTGTTTGTTTTAATTATTATGTGTTTATTTTTATGTTTCTATTATGGGTTTTTCCTGTATAACTATGCATATGTATATTTGTTGTTATTCTGCATAATTGTGCTTTTTTTTTCCCCGGGAAAAAAAAGTGTAAATCCATTTCATCGGTTGAGAAAAAATTTACATTCTGTATATTCACAAAAGAGTGAATTACCTTTTCCAAAATATAGATTTTGGATCTTTTGATGAGACTGTGAGGTCTTCTTTCAAAAAAAAATTGGAAATATGCCTACTAAGATGATGAATACATCATAGAGTTTGAGAAAGCTAAAATATAGTTTTGTCCTCAAGGACTAATGTGCTGAAAAATATCATTGTTTTTGTCATTAAAAACAAACATATGCCTTCTTGTAGAAGCCCAAATATACCCAAACAGTAAAAAAGTGATTTAACAGCTGCATAAAGAGAAGTTGTAGTAAGTCTATTCAATAAAGGGCTGGTGATGATACTCATGAATCTTTCCATCCCTGAATTCCTTTATTTTCCAAGTCCCCAAGACCATTTGCAGCCCCTCTTTAGAGGCTTGGTCCACCTTCTGGTTGTTCTCCCTGTAAACTTGTCGACATTCAAAAGTGTCAAGTATGAGAAGTAACTCCCAGATAGTAGATAATAAACTAGCAAGACTAATATTCCTGCAATGTTGAATCCCTTTAACCCAATTGATCACATTCATAAAATCTCCCAAAACTGAAAGTTTTCTGCAACCTTTTTCCACTACAAATCCCATGAGAAGTTTTAGGCTCATAATTTCAGCATAATTGTTTGAGCCTTCCCCTAAGCCCATGATAACTTCATAGTAGTGAGAATCAAAAAAATAAAGGAGAGCTCCCCCCCCCCCCCCAACCACCCCCAACAAATGGCATTCTGGGCTGCCCCATCAAAGAAACCCCAGGGATTAGACTTATCAATATCAATCTCAAGATCCACTCTTTGCTTGGAAGCCCTGATATGTTGAGGAAAGGCATTGAAGATACCTTTAGATAAAGAGCCGGTGATTTTTGGAGTGCAGGGTTTCTCCTAAAAAATTAAGGATTTTCTGGCCAACCAACACCCCCAGATAATCAAAAGTGGAAGAATTTTGTTTTTATTCTGAGTAGTTGTCCTCCACCAAGACTCCCAAGCAAGACCAATTGTTTTCCCTTCCCATATACAAGGAAATCCTACCAGTTTTGAGCATTCCTTCCAAACCTCTTTGATATAAGGACAGTTTAAGAATAAATGACAACAAGTTTCCAAATCCATCTTGCATAACACACACCATCCCGATCCTTGAAAGCTTATTTTTTGAAGGTTGTCCTAGGAAGGAACCTTGTTCTCTAGTACACACCACATGAAAAGGTTCTGCATAATTATGTTAATATGAAGAGTATGATTATTAATTTAATGGTATCATAGTTGGAAATTCTAGTGTGGCATAGCCCAACTTGGGGTTGGGGATGCTACAGATGGTAAGAATATAAATTGTCGATGCCAAACTCATCCAGGTTAATGTTAATATTCGAGGCTTCAAGTGGTTTGGGTTGGTTATTCATTTTCTTGTGAAAAGGTCAGAAGGGTTTGTGATGAGATCACCCTTCACCAGTATTTTTATTTAGGTCTATTGACAATGTTTATATATATCTTCTATTTAACTAGGAACACATGTTCATTTTATCTCATCAACCAGGGTTTCCAATATTCTTGTGAGATGTCATGTATTGTATGTGCGGGATACAAAGTCTTAACTTGTAATATTTTCCTAATATGCTCCTACAATAAGATAATTTCATTGTGGAAAACACACAAGAACTAACTTTGAACACTTGTGATTTTAAATCTAATGCATGGCTCCTCTTAGAGTGATATCATCAGTGACCTAGTCATGTGATATCACTTCTCTTGTTATGTCATTAGACTTTCATCATGAGTGTGTTTTCATAACCTATTTCTACAACCAATCATTCTAAGGAAAATAAATTGACATAAACAATTGAACAAGATAAAGGATACAACATATAATCTATCTAGACGAGATATCCAATATATACTTAACTGAAAGATTAACTATAAATATTGGAGCACTATGTATGCATGAATTGTGATTCCTACTAGCCTATGGCTCCCCTATGCATTGAAATTGAGATTATTTTACCAAACAAGTGATGTATCATTATCATAGAAACACTTCTACAGTAGACTGGTTTGGAAATTCAATTATTCCATACATATGTGACCACAGTTCATAAATGAAGTAGAACAACAACAAAGTAAAACTAGATAATTAAATAAATAATAGTTATATACATCAAAGACAACTATTTATAGATCCAAAGCTCCTATTATATAGAGTGGGCTCCCTATAGAGAGTAGGGAGTTGGGATATATTACAACAACACTAATGATTTGAATCATAACTCATGCATTCAAAAGAATAACCAGGAAGTGTGGAAGAGGTCTCAACACTCCATCTCTTTATTCTAGAAATCCAAATATTTTACATCATATATCTTAAAAACATCCCTATGTCCAGATCACCCCTTGGGGCCAAATCTTATACATCATGTAGATCTAGGTCGAGCCCAAGTTTAGAAATTAAACAACAAAGAAAATGAATGACAAATGTAAGCTAACTCGCTCCTCCATGCCATGTTTTGTCTTTTGGAAAAGGGGGTTCGATCCACCACTCATTTGGAAGCATGGGGATGGGATCAAGCTCTGTGTAACATTAAGGAATCTCTGCATAACCCTCGTGCAACCAATATTTTCAACCAGGAAGTAGGAAAAAAGATTCTCACTCATGCAGACTCTAACTAGCACCCACAATCCATGTTGGTGGTTATCTAGTATTAGAATAGCTCCAACAAATCTCCAAAAATGGGTTATCAGAGTAATAGTGCCCAAAAGATCCAATTGAGTCATGGTATTCACATGTGCTCAAAATCCATACTCAAAATACGCTTCATGACCAATTATCAACACTTGGAGCTTATTAGTAACCTAGGAAAGATGCCCTACACTTCACATTACATCCTTAGCACATAATTTATAATGGAAAATCAAAAATCAAAAAAAATATTAACCAAATTCATAGAAAAATAACCAAAATGAAATATATAACTCCTATGAGCCAATTCATCAATAAAATAGTTAATTGATAATGAGTGGGTGTTCAAATGAGGCGGAGGCGATGAAAAATGAGAGCTAAGCTAGGCTTAAATGATGCCATATAAGAGGCCCGACATCTACCACCTCATTGAATACTTTTTTGACTAGATTAAGCACATTATCTAGGTCAGTTGGTTGTTTCTCTGGTGGTTTGATCAGCAATAATGGTTTCTTACATGCTACTTTTTTATCTTTTGTTCCTAGATTACTACCCAGAAAACATTTCCTTTTCTACGTTCTTTGCGTCCTCAAAATTTTCTACTAGATATTTTTTACCATAACTTTTAACAAACATGGCTATAGAGGGATGTAAGGAAGAAGTATAGTACTCTACAACCAATGCTTTAGCAGGCTCTCATGGATCCTAACTCTAGCGATTGTGGCAGAGAATAACTCCTCTGGGTTTTGGTCTAATGGAAATCTTAATCCAAAAAATGGTATCAGAGCGACAGGTCTTTAGTTTGAAACTCTCCCAACACGCATTAGGGGGTATATTTTTTGACATTGGGTTTTATGCTTCTCGTGAGTTTTGTGACATGGGTTAACCCCCTCTTGTGGATCCTACCTATGGAATTTTTGGCAGATACTAATGCCTATGGGTTTTGGTCTAACAAAAATCGCAGTCCAACAAATGGTATCAGAGTGGTAGGTTTCGAGTTCAAAAATCTCTTGGCACGCGTTGGGGGGAGATTGTTGGACACCAGGTTCAACACTTCCCGCATGTTCGCGACATGGTTTAACCCCCTCTCGTGGATTCTAACTCCAAATATTGTGGACGAGAATGACGCCTACATGTTTTGGTCTAACATAAATCATAGTCCAATATATAGTCATGAAGTGTTGGTTAAAATCTTTTATCTTTTCCTCCTTCTCTATTTTGATGGAAATTAATTTTCTAAGAAGGGTTGCATGATTTTTCTCCTCCAATTTTTTTTTAAGGATATCCATTTCAAAAGAATCCCATCTTCTTATGGATTCAAAAAGAAAATTATAATACCATGTGGATGCCTTGTTTATAAAGGTGTAGGGAAAAATCTTGCAGACTACATATTCATGTTCAACATTCATAAGTTTTACGACTAGGTAGAAATTATTTATATCATATTAAGGGGTACATGAATTGTTAGGATCAAATATGGGAACAATCCTCTCTAGACATTTAGGTAGGTCATGTAGGAGTCTTGGAAATTTTAAAGCCCCTTGTGAAATCCATGTAGGGACATAGTTCTAGTTACAAACCACATTGTGATTCCTTCTGATTTCTTCGTCAGATCCATATTTAGAGTCGGATTTGTAGGTGGAAGGAGCGGAACCTACAGGAGTGGGAAGTATCTAGTCTAAGGGTTGTAGTATTTCCTATAGGTCGAACTCAACTAGGTATTTAATGGAGTCAACAAGAATGTTGGATTGATTTATAGGCCTATGGGTAAATCGTTTTCTAGGTACTAAAGGTGTTATAGGTAAACGATCAATTTGTTTGGCAAGAGAACAAGTTATCTAATGGAATTCATTGACCTCGGTATTGGGTACAACATACAATATTCTAGGTGAAGGTTTGGGGCTTCTGAAAACTGGAGTATTAAGAGTAGGGGGAGAATATTCATAAGGAATATCCAACTCTGTATTATCCTTTGTACTAGGAAAGAAATGAGACTATTTTTCACGGTGGATATTATTAGAAGTTTGGCCACACAAAGATCAAGAATTTCTACTAGCCATACAAATTAAGGCCCTCCTTATAATGCCAAAAAAGATGTTTACATGAAAGAAATGACCTTCAATAGATAAGGGTACTCCCTAATGTGAATTCCCAATTAGACTCCACAATATTTGGGATAGGAGTCACATCTGGATTTTTGCCTAGATTCCATTACTAGTATGAGGGAGATGTGAATGGTTGATGAAATGCATAAATGCAGATTGTGCAGGTATGAGATATATTAAATTCAAAAAATTAAATCTAAACTATCCTCTCCTAGTTAGGAGAAACAAATCTATTAAATGAATTGATATGGATATGACCAATCTTTACATGTGACCCCTACACAATTAGTTGTTGCATGACAAGGATTATTAACATATATTCATGAATCAATGCATTCATAGAGAAATCTACTACAATAACCCATTCATACCTATCTATGCATTTATTCATAACATTAATAATAAAGAAGAAAACATATTGTAAGAGGAACAACATTCACATAAGAAAAGTCTATAAATGAATAGTGTAACCTTATAGCATTCACAATAACTAGAAATCCATTGGAAGCAGTTCAAAGTAAAGAATCATTAGAAAATCGTTTTCTCTCCATCAAAATGGTCTCAAGGGCTTCTTGTTATCAAGATCTTAGAAAAATAGTTCTCCAAAATTATAGAATCAAAGAGCCCCTTCTAAGTTGGTACTTTTTGGCTTATATAACTGAGTTTGGTAATTGTTTCTTGGGACTTCTTGAATTCCCAAGTTATAGTTACAAACTCTAAACCTCCCCTATTTTGTTTTCTTTCGACATTACAAAAATGAGAATGAAATATACAACTTGAATTTTATTTCATGATTTCCCCTTTCCTTATCTCTGATGTATGCTTCCCATACTTCATGGTAATTTGAAATTGATCTTATTCTATGAAACAACAAAGATTCCAAAATAACTTCATAGGCTACCAAGTTTTTCAATAGGGTTTGCATGTCCCGTTTTAGGGAATATCTTCCATGATATTCTCAACCACAACCTTCTCTATGATGATTGAAAGTGGAGAAACTTTGAAGACAATAAATATTTTGATGTTTTACTGGAAATTCTTGCCTAAATATTTATCAAATCTGAAGGAGTTCAGATTTGCCACTTTTCATGCCTTGGACAGTGTGAACGCTCCTAGTCCCAACTATGCTAGGGGAAAATTTCCTATAGTTAGAGGCATGCCTGAGGATGTTCCCGCTATGTCGATGTCCATTGGGTCTATGTCTTATGCTTCTTCCTATGTTTTATTATTTTCTTCTTCTTTTCTCTTCATTTCTTCCCCTTCTCTCTTTTGTTTTTCTTCTTCCTCTTTGAGGGCCCTTTATTTTTCCCTTTGTTATTACTCCTTTATTTTATTTTTTTCTTTCGTTGTTGTTACTTCTTATTTTCCTGTAAGATTTCATTTTGTTGCTTCCATTGTTGCTTATTATTCCCTTATTTTATTTTGTTCTTCCTCATCTTTTGCCTTGTTTTCTACTCCTAATTTTTCCTTGTTTCTTTCACAACGTTATCTTCTCTTTCATATTGTACTCTACCTTTGCACTAGGAGTTTCCTCCCCTCCTCAAAATCAACTTATCATAATTAATTACTCTTCTGTGAATTTGCTATTCCTCCCATGGTTCAAACTCGTAACTCCACGTGTACTTGCATGTATGGCAGTGTTTGATGATGATTCTCATGGAGTTGTGCCTCCAGAATATTTCTTCTCCAAAGTGGAAGCTGCCTAGGGTGTCAACTTATGCTTGAGCCTCCTTGGCATATATAAAACAATAAGCACCATCACAAAGGGTTAGTGTTGGCCAAATAATATTTTTGTCTCTGTTAAGGGCTTCACCTATCGCATTTACCAGAGTTTGTTATGGTATTTTGTGCAAAACAAGCTTCTCGGGAATAAACTTGGAAAGTAGGTGAGGGGATTTGGTGGAACTGAATACTCCGATGTAAGTGTCATGCTCCATTAGGTACCAATCCCCTACCCAACCTACTACAACCATATCTTTCTTATCCATATAGGGTGCAGGGGCACAAAATAATACTTGAAATAGAGGAATAAGAAATTTCTCATAGATATTATAGTAGTTTACGTGGTACTTGTGTTTCCATGGGTATTTTTAGTAGACATGGATGGGGATATTTCTTGACTACCAGGCCTAGCCCAACTCTGGTTAAGCATAGATTATGCACATTACGTCCGAAAGATAAGATTCCATGTGAAAACTTGAATGCTTCCTAGGAGCCATGTGCTTTACCACTGATATTGCCTCTGCTAGTGTGTAGGATTAGATTTCATCACAATTGAATATCGATCCAGTAGTGGTGATGGAGTGTATTAGAGGTACCCATGATACCCTGAATTTTTGAGTGTCTAGTTCTCCATATAGTTTGCATAACATTCCTATCAAATATTGGTAAGGAGCCCTAGGTTGGTTGGATAGTCATTAGACACTCTCATCTTTAATTTCTTGCTTGGAGGACACCAATTTCTCATGATGTCTCTAGGTTTTTGGGGAAATTCCTTCACCCAATCCTCATCTAGTGATATTTATTCAGTAGGAAATTGGCAACACGTTTAGAGAGATGATAGTTGGAATGAGTACATAGGTTTTCCTTTTTCACTCATTATATATATGTTGTCTACATTGGTGTGTCTAATGATCCATGATATTACTTCAACATAAGGGAAGACCATTAAATGTGCAACTATCGTGTGCAGTCCAGAGTGCATGATGGCTTGATATTTGTCTAGGTCTATATCTCCTTTTGGCAGCTGTGGGAAGGTCTGGTTGGTAAAAATTTGGTATGTTTCACCCCAGTAGAATGAGGTGTCCTTGTCAATGAAACATAATATGTCATCATATATAGAACCTAGGGCGTTTATTTATACCTATTCTTCTTCCTTCCCCGATGAAACCTCAATAAAAGGGTTCATGTCACCTTTGCTTTTGTATGTAGCCATGGTCAATCCTATGAACAACCCATATTATCAACAACAAAGTGTTATTTTTGTTAATGTTTATGCCATTATTATAGTTCTTTGCATTTCATAAGATAAGAGCATAATAAGAACAAGATCACTGAGAAATACACATCCACAAGAGACACGACATTTATCCTGGGAAACCCTCTAGGGGAAGAAAACCCAGCAAAACTTCCTTATCATAAATAGCTTATACAATGTTCAAGAGATAACTCAACCAATACAAAAAAATCCTCCTCAAGAGATGCGCCACCCTTCTTCTCCTCTCTCCAACTTGTAAATGCAACTTGCCTCATAAGAGAATGAGCAAGTGAAGTGTGTCTTAGAAGTGAGGCGCTAGCCTCTTATTTATATGAATCTGGCATGTGTGAAGAGTCACCATTTGGCAGGGCCGACCTCTCACTCTGGGTGGGTAAACCCACCTTTTATTAATTCTGGCCCTTTCATTATAACTGCTAGGGCTGACTTCTTATTCTGCACATTGTAATTGTCTGATGACCAATCCGCAAAAGGAGATTTGGTCCTTATACAATTACCGATGTGATTAATCCTCAACGGGGATTAATCCAATAACAATAATAATAATAATGACATGATTAATCCACAATGGGGATTTAATCCAATAATAATAATGACAAGATTAATCCACAATGGGGATTTAATCCAATAATAAAATAATAATAAGAATTCTCTTTGCAGTTACATTATTTCAACACTCCCCCTTAACAAGAAGGGTATTCTTCATCAGTATCAGGCGAGAGAGGTCTACATCATCAGTGACATCTGGAGGACAGTATCATCAATATCATCTTGAACAATTGTCTAGCACATTTACGAGTCATCGGAAGTTTTCTTCATCAGCAGCATCATCATTCTCAAAAGAATGCTATCATCATCTGCATCAAACATGTATCAGTAAAAAT
>ML787099.1:64165-83989 GCA_009831015.1 Picea engelmannii
AAGATCACTGAGAAATACACATCCACAAGAGACACAACATTTATCCTGGGAAACCCTCTAGGGGAAGAAAACCCAGCAAAACTTCCTTATCATAAATAACTTATACAATGTTCAAGAGATAACTCAACCAATACAGAAAAATCCTCCTCAAGAGATGCGCCACCCTTCTTCTCCTCTCTCCAACTAGTAAATGCAACTTGCGTCATAAGAGAATGAGCAAGTGAAGTGTGTCTTAGAAGTGAGGCACTAGCCTCTTATTTATATGAATCTGGCACGTGTGAAGAGTCACCATCTGGCAGGGCTGACCTCTCACTCTGGGTGGGTAAACCCACCTTTTATTAATTCTGGCCCTTTCATTATAACTGCTGGGGCCGACTTCTTATTATGCACATTGTAATTGTCTGATGACCAATCCGCAAAAGGGGATTTGGTCCTTATACAATTACCGACATGATTAATCCTCAATGGGGATTAATCCAATAACAATAATAATAATAATGACATTATTAATCCACAATGGGGATTTAATCCAATAATAATAATGACAAGATTAATCCACAATGGGGATTTAATCCAATAACAAAATAATAATAAGAATGCTCTTCGCAGTTACATTATTTCAACAATTTTGGTTATAACATATGAAACCAAGTTGGGAAATGAAATGTATGATAACCATTAAAAAAAATCCTTATCTGTAAATTTTAGGCATAGTGGCCATGATAATCCTGGAAAAAAAAGGACAAGTATTCCAAGGTATGAGTGTGAAAAGCCCTGGTTGTTATCCTTGAACCTAAGAGTGGGGTTTGAAACCTGCGCACTGGGTAATGATGCCAAGGTTGCGGGCTCTAGGGAGTGTTGGTGGAAAGTTTGTATCGGGGAATTAACAATTTAGAATGTGGGTGATCCTTTTATGGAAGAAGGACGAGATGGTTGGAAGGGGGAAGAAAGTAAAACATGGATTGTGTATTGGCTCAAAACCCTCCCATGTGATTAAAGTTTTAAAAATAAATGGGTGCAGGGTAGGTTGGTCTATGGAGGAGGGAGGAAACCGGTTGTATCAACGTAGAAAAGGAATGAATACCCTCCCGTGAATGGATCAATCGACAAAAAAAAGAAGTGGGAAGAAACAGGGTTTTGAATACCTGCACAGGGCCCTAATGGGAAAAGGGTCTAGAATCAGGAATGGATTTTTATTGAGCATGATCCTACCCTTCCCACCCCACAATTTCACCCTTCATGATTTCCTTTTTTAGTTATTAAAAACATGGGTCACATAGTTGTGAATAGGGTTTTGAATAAATACCTTCTAGCCCGAGTGTGAGGTAGCCAAAATATGGTTCATGAGGGTGACGACGTGGTTATCCTTGCACTCTTAAGGAATCTTGGGTGAACGCAGGTATTTGGCATCGAAATAGTGTAGAGTGGTGTATGGAACAAATTTTTAGGGGTTTATATGGCCATTTGGGCACAAAAAATGATAAAGGTAACCGTGTACATGGATTTTAAGTTTTGTTTGTTCACTTCACATGTGCACGTTTAATAGTTTCCTAGCTAGTATATCAATGAGGAAAGGAAATATTTCATCGACATATCGACATGGATGAAATATTTCGAACTATCGACGAGAGAAGAGAATCTTTCACCAGTGTATCAATGAGAAAGAAGATGTTGGCCATCGGAGTGTCGACGAGTAAAGAGAATATTTTTTCGGTGTACTAGCGAAGAAAGCAAATGTATCTCCAATGTATCAACAAAGGGAAAATAGGATGGAGTGTCGACGTATCGACAAAGAAAGTGAATCTTCCACCAATGTATCAGTGGAGAAAGGAAATGTCTCGTCAATATATCGATGAGGAAGGAAAATGTTAAATCGTCGACATATCGGCACGAAAATCAAATCTCTCATCGATGTATCGGCGGAGAAAGTGGATCTTGCTCCAACATATTAGTGAAGAAAATGAATCTTGCATCGAAGTACCAAAAGAGGAAGGAAATATCTGAGAGTCGTTGTATCGTCGTGGAATGTGAATATTCCATTGAAATGCCCTATATTGGTGAGAAATGTGAATCTTTTGTTGACGCACTGTATCGGCCAGCAATGTCGATCTTTCATTGACATGCCCTATATCGATGCTCGATGGAAATATTCAAACTGGGTTTAGTTTAGTGAAAAGAGAAATACAGAGCTGAGATATTGAAGGAACTTTACAAGTGTAGAGCACTAAGATTTGATTGAAAATGGGCTTGAAAGTTGAGAGAAACAAAGGTAGGGGGAAGGGGAAGGGGAAGGGGAAGGGGAGCGCAAGATTCCATCACTTCGAAAAAGGGTGTTAAAAGGAGAAGAAATTTTAAGGAGTTGCTACTAGTACAACAGGTTGGTAGGAATTATTTGAAAGGGATGAATAAAATTGGTAGCTTCAAGAAACACAATATGGTAGCTGCAAGAAAAACGATAAAATTGTTGTTGCTCTTTGCGTTGTTTTGTTTGCTGATGTTCTTGAATTTGGTTTTGAAAGCAATGGAGATAAGCTTTATTGAGGGTTTTACAGAAGCACTTGTCTGCAAGAAGAGTATCTGGTAACTTCTTCCCTTCCCAAAGTTGTTCATTAATGAGAATCTGAAACATTTCTTCTGACATGCACCTCCAATTTCATGATCGTTTTTCCCCTCTACACAGGGTGGTGTATTGATGTTGTGAATAATACTCCCACCAAGCTTCTTCTTGTGAATAATCTCCATGCTTAGTAATTGAAAATACAAGTCTCTAATATGGTGAAACATAAGTTTATGAATAATCTCCATGCTTAGTAATTGAAAATACAAGACTCTAATATGGTGCAACATAAGTTTACAAATAGAACACTAAACTTACCAATAACAAACAAAAACAAAGTTATCAATTGGTACATAAAGTTGGCCCTTCACTATGAGGTGCTCTGATCTCTAATCTCTACATTATGGCATTGGTAATCCTCCAAAAGAACGAGGATTGAGAGGATCTAGAAAATCCCCACATGGATAAAACTAAGATCTAATAATTGAGGTGAAGAATGGGAAGAATCCAATTGAAGGGAAGGAAACAAATGACAATAATTCCATATTGTGAAGGATTTGATGGATACAATAAATCCAAGTGAATCAAGTGCTCAAGTGAAGGTGAGAAGGGAAGGAAACAAATGACATTAATTCCATATTGTGAAGGATTTGATGGATACAATAAATCCAAGTGAATCAAGTGCTCAAGTGAAGGTGAGTGAAGGTGAGATCTAGTTCTAGCAAAAAAAATGGCAAAGTTCCAATAATGTTTGAAAGAAAAAAAAGAGTCCTAAGAAAGTCAAAAGGAGGGATATTTTTAAGAAAAGTAAACCCAAAAGGGTGTATAGGGAACAATTAATAATCATTGGTGAAAATATGAAATTTGCAATTACTCATCCTTGATTAAAACCCAAGAATCTACTAGTATTGGACATATCTGTGGATTTTTCATTAATCCACATTGGAATTGGGCTCTCTAATGCGTCTATATGTGGGAGAAATGTCTAACCAAGAACCCTATCAACGAGTAAACAAGACTGGATCGAGTTCGGCAAAGAATCCGAGCAATGGCTCCGAAGAGAGGGGTCAAGGCTCCTGTTGCTGCTAAGAAGAAGGCGTCGAAGGTTGTTAATCCATTATTTGAGAAGCGACCAAAACAGTTTGGAATCGGTGGAGCTCTGCTGCCCAAGAAGGATTTGCACAGATTTGTGAAATGGCCGAAGGTTGTTCGCATCCAGAGGCAACGGAGGGTATTGAAGCAGTGTTTGAAGGTCCCTCTGGCTTTAAACCAATTCACCAAAACACTCGACAAGAATCTCAGCGGCGATTGGAATGCAAAGCCGTATTCCGGCGACTTGGAGGGTTCGGCCGCCTCTACCCTCGATTTGCAGCGGCAGCTCGTGACTGTGGCGCTTAGATCTGAAGGATCCGGCTCCGTTTCTTCTTCTTTCTCATACGTTTCTCCTTCCTCGACCATTTTCCAGACAGCCGCGCCAGATCCCAAGAGATAGCTGAGCGACGGAGAGAGGGTTATGCGAATGAAACAAAACCCTAACGGGGAGAAGGAAGAGGCGGTCTTTTCCAGGGCCGAGGCGAACCAACGAGCACTAAACCCTAGCCGCCACCGCCGCAAGACCAGCTCCGAGATCACGGCAAACTTCCCCCTTTTTATAAAGACCATTGCCGGATCTTCTCTTTGCTTGCAGGTTCAAGACTCAGACTCTGTTTTTGAGCTTAAAACTCAAATCCACCAAGCTACAGGGACTCCGCATGGACTCCAACGACTAATCTTCGAAGGCCAGCAGCTTGCAGATGGCTCTCTGCTACGGGACTACGGAAATCTAAAAGATGCAACCATTTCTCTCACCTCTCGGTTGCGTGGAGGAGCACCCTCAGTCCCTCATCCAAGCTCTTACAAACAGGCCGTGAAATCAGGGACCTCCGCTCCTACGGGGCTCAAGGCCGAAGCTTCAAAAACAAAGGATCCCTTTGGAGGTGCCTTCATTGTGGAGCAGTGCGCAGAACCTCCAACAGCAGAAGTTGAAGACCCCCATGTCTATGGCTTTGCCTATATCTACCAGGCCAAAGCCCTCATTTGCCGCTTCAACGGACTTTGGCCCTCGGCCCCTGCGCTAAAGGAATGGGTTAACAAGACCTGGTTGGAGGGTCATGAGTTGTTCTTCTGTTCCAAGGGGTTCTTCATCGTCAACTTCTCCACAGAAGCCGAATGTCAACGCGTGCTAGAGAAAGGTCCTTGGTTCTGGGGCAGATCTGGTCTCTCCATGCAGCGATGGTTCCCAGATTTCAACCCACTGACCATGATAGCCATGACTACACCGGTCTGGGTAAGACTACCCAATCTACCCCTGCATTTCTATTCATCATCCTTTTTACCCACCCTAGGCAATGCATTGGGTAGATTTATCAAGATAGACATAGACAGAATAGAGAAAGGATTCGTCACCTTCGCCCACATCTGCGTTGAAATTGACCTCAATCAAGGGCTTCCGGATAGGATTCTCATAGATTGGGGTGATGGAGATCCTTTCATATAGATGGTCGATTATGAGAACACCGCCTTCAGATGTTGCTCCTGTCAGCAAACAGGGCACCTCCAGGAAACTTGTCCTCTTTCCCCCACCTCTCCCTCAATTTCTGGAGCACGAAAAAGAGCCAATGGTTGGCAAGGACCAAAACCTCACAAAAGCCGCCCGAACCCTTCCTCCGACAACAAGCAACATCAAAAAGTTTCCCCAACTCCTTCGCCTTCCTCATTTCCCTCACAGGGCCCATCTTTCTCTCAACAACCAACTCTTGACCCAAAAAACCAGCCTGTAGCCTCGATACAAAATCCTGAAGATTCAGAAGTCATGATTTCAACTCCCGCAACTAAGTCCCTGCACCCACCTCACGAAAAAGGGGAAACAATTGACACAATCATGATCACTGCATCGCTCCCAGTGACTCAGAAGCGACCTCATGAATCAGACAACTCGGACAACGACAAAGAAACACAACTGAATTCAGCAGCTCAATATCATGGCACTTCCTCAGACCATCTGGCTTTGGTGGTAAAGGCTGTTGAGCCTACCAGCTCCTCTGGTTGGATTGATGTCTGGAAAAAAAAAGGTAGAAAGGATCCTCACCACTCAACACAGTGATCCGGTCCTTTCTCCTTGCATTGTAATGTTTCCATCTTGATTTGCCCACGCGCTCTATGGAGCTCTCTTTTAGCATAGGCTAGTTTCAAATGATCCCCTACTCTCTTTCTGAGGGGTCTTTCCCATCCGCAAATCATTGTATTACTTGCACTTTTTCATGGATTGAATAGAAGGATTCTCCCCCTTTTTTACTTAAAAAAAAAAAAAAAAAACGAGTAAACAAGACTAAAGAATGGTATAGAAATTATCAAAATGTGGTTTTGTTTAAATTACGACGGACATCAAATTTAAAATACACATTCAAAGTTTATATTAAAGAAAGGGGCTAAGAAAAGGGGGAATATCGATGCCACTAATTCATCTTGAGATGTTGTGAGGCCCCATTGTCAGTTTTGAGCTTTGAGTGCAAAGATGCAAAGTCTATGCACTACTATGAGATTGGCTCTTTGAGTGCTCTCTGAAAAGGATTACGAATTTAACATTAAAAAAGATGAGCATTCGTATGGTTCTTAACATCCAACATCTATTACCTATGCCTTGGTTGTAAGAAATAGAAGAAATAACAAGAAAATGTAGAGTCAAATTTGTGTGGTTGATCAATATGCACCTAATGTGTAAGTAGGATATTGGTAACATTATCATCTTGTGGGAGTTATGAATTTAACTAAAAATATCAAACAAATGGAAGACAAAAAAATGAGAAAGCAACCCAGGCCAAATCCAAGGATAGTATGGACATTGTTCTTGGCCCAAATTGGCTCCTATATACCACCTATAGTAACAAACTTCATAAGACCCCTACTCCAATGCCTAAGAGACTTTATATAGCTAGTGATCCCATTTTTTCTTCTTTTTCCTTTTCATGTGGGATAACTAGGATTTATATTAAATTCTATCAACTAACAAAAAAGGGTACAATAGATTGACATCAAATGTATTCAAACATAAATTTTGTTAACTGACGGAATATTATAAATTACTACCAATCGTTCTAATTCTGTAAACAAAGTATACCAATAGCTACACTGAAGCAGGTTATCTTTAAAAATCATAACAAGCCTACTCCCCTTTGAATTGCTTTTCCCTAAATCAATTGAAGTGTTAGATGGAAAATGTTCCACTAAATGAGAAATTTCAATAGTACCTTAGTTTTGGGTGAATAATAATATATATGCAAGGACATGCATGTAAGTTATAAAGAGGTATTACATTATTCTCCTCCATAACCATACACAAAAAATTCTTCAAACTGTCATTTCTACAAGATGGATTATGCTTTGGAATTTTCACATTCCTCAAGTTGAGCATGAAAGTTCCTTCCCTTATTCCACTTCTTCCTAGGAGGGTAGTCATAGAGTAGCTCCCTACCATTTATGTATTTTAAAGTTACAAGGCTTTGAAGTGCACTGGTACCAAATGAATTAAGTAATAGGAGAGACTGATTATGTCAAAATTTCAAAAAACAACTTGGAAGCTATATTGTTTGATCATTTAGAGATCTTGATTGTTTAACATATGCTTTAGAGAGTATCATTGTATCTCTTTATAGATTTTGTTAAATAATATCCATGGAAGAATATCACCTTCTGTTTGTTGCCTCTTGTAAAACCACTACTAGCTAGAATATCCATAATTGAATTTCCAATTATGACATCAATTCTAGAACCTATCAACATTGTGACCCTTCTTATTGTACTAGTTGTGTTAAGTGCTAAGGCCAATTCTAATTATCCAAAAGTTGTTCATTTGGTATGACTATAACCTCGAAGATCCCACTTCTTTCTTAGATAACAAGAGAACCTCTACTATTTAATTGATAGGTGTGCCCCTTAGAAACTTAAATTCAACTTGTATACCCACAATGTATGATAGCTACAACAATTTCCATTTTTATTTGACTCATCTGGGTTGCAAGTCTAGCAATAACAATGTTTCTCCAAGCTTCTTGTTACCTCCCATGTCTAAAATCAAAGACATTCAAGTCCCTAAATGAAGTGAAACCATAGAGGCACTTAAGAAGGTTTCCCATTGTCACCATAGAAACTCTTCCTCTCACTTTAGGAAAATCATTTTCCGTCTCGAGGGGGGGAACCCTAAACAACATAGTTTATGGTATTTTTTATAAATAAAGGGATACACTTGACTAGTGCCTATCAAGTTGGATAAGGGAGTCAAAATAAAAAATCAAGAGGGTTTAAACCATATTGAATGAGGCATAGTTATGTTTCTATAAACATGCTTTAACTAACTACATGTTCTATGTCAATATGAAAAAAAGTAAAGGAGGGCCCTTCATGTTCCTCACAACAAGTACAAAATGAACCAATTCATAATGTGCAACCATGAACAATTAAAATACAACCACATATGAAACTATAAATTAAGTAGACAAGGTAGGAATCCTTCTTTATTGAACAAACAAACAAGAATATTATTGAAATCCCTTACTCTGGCACCTAGGTATCTTCTTATCTAGTGATTTCCTTGTTTTAAATCAAATTAGCAGCTCATTAAACAACATACACTTAATGGAATATTCAACTCAAATAAATATAGAGGAAGAAATATTGGAAACCAAAAATATCAACCACAATACACAAATATATTATTCCCAGCAACTAAGCTTATCATTCAAATAACTTCAAAGCTTACAAGGGTTCTCGTACCTGGGTAAATGTCCCATAGATAAATACATAAAAATATGAAAAGTGCTTGTAAACCCTAGCAACCTTTGATCGATTGTACTACCTTAGTATTTCACATTTCTCGAGATGTGTGTGCCTTTCTTAAGAAGGCCTATGTATATGCTCCTATCTCCACTGATACCCACATGCATGCACTCAAAGACTATATAGAATTTTGTACAACGCGATCCTGATGTTGTGACTCCAATCAGCTAAAACCCACTTGTGATTGCCCCTGTTTTGTCTTCTCCTTGACCTAATCTTTATATGGAATTCCTTCTCCACCTATACAACATATCCTTCAATCTAAATCCTTCGTGATTCAACTCTCTTTGTACCAAATTTGTGTCTTCCTCCTTCACCCTAGCCTTTATTTTATAAGAGTGAGGTATGACCTAACCCTAATCTCAAAAGTGATTAATGGTTGAGATTACTTCTCACCTCATTTGAGATCAATGGCTATTATTTGATTCACTAAAGATAATTAAATTATTTCCTTAAATAAAAATCAACTCTCTAATAAAATCGCTTTACTTTAATAATTCCTTTAATTAAAGTAAAGTCTCAAGGTAGAAGGCTTTGGATGACTTTCACACATATAGACACTTAGAACTATGCAAAAATACTTGTCCGATGATACCAAACATCAACACTCCCTTTTAGCGAGGAAGGTATTCTGCACCACTCCAAGTTTGTATCTGAAGAACAAAAACTTCCCTTTAACCAAGAGTTTGGTCAGAATATCTGCAACCTGCTCATCTATGGAAATATATTGAAGATTCATTTCTCCCTTCTAGATTATATCTCGAATGATGTGATATATGATATGTTTATGCTTGGACCTATCATGGAATACTAGATTCTCTGATATTTTGATACAAATATAATTATCACAATATATCAATGTAGTCTCCAATTCCTGGTCAAGTAAACATGTAAGAAAATTATGAATCCAAACAACTTCATATATAGCCATAATCACTTCCATATACTCTACCTCTGTTGAATTGAGTGTTACATAATTTTTCTTCCTACTAAACCATGTAATCATTGTTGATCCTAAGTTGAAGCAACACCCCAAGGTGCTCTTTCTATCTACTGCAATCCATTCCCAATCTAAGTCTCAATAACCTTGCAACCTCACTCCATCTCCTCCAAGATACCTGAATCCATACCCCACTATACCTCTCAAGTACCTAAGCACATGCTTCACTGATATCCAATGCACCTACCTCATCTCCACCATGAACTGGCTCAAGGTATTCACAACAAAACATATATCTATCCCGGTGTTGGAAAATTACATCAAGGAACCTATCGGTTGCATGTATCTCCTAAGATCCACCAACTATGTATCTTAAGTGAAAACCTTCTTCATATTGGTAGCCATAAGTGTAGCCATCAGTATATAGTCCTCCATCATGAATCTCCTCAATATCTCAATTGCATACTTCCCTTTTCCAAGGAATATCTATCTTGATACCTATCATACATATAACCCCAATAAAACATGCATCAAGAAAATGTCCTTCATCTTGAACTCAGTAGACAAATATTCTTTTCACCTTGCAATAAGCTCCTCTACACCTGTGAGAAATAAACCATCCACGTACAGAACCAATATGAGTGGATCAAACCCAACAAGTATGAAGTACAACTTAGGATATACCTCACACTTGGTAAATCCCATACTCTATAAGTATCTGTAAATCCTAGAACACCATGGATTGGGTGCCTATTTGAGTCCATACAAGGATTTTTTAAACCTACACACATGTGAATCCCTCCCATGTACCTCAAAGCTATGAGGTTTCTCTATGTATACTTCCTCCCCAATGATCTTGTTGACGAAATTTGTCTTCACATCCATCTGATGAATCCTCTACTTCATAAATGAAGCAATAGAAATAAAAGATCGAATAGAATCATACATGACGAATGGAGGAAATGTCTCCTCGTAATCCAGTCTCTCTTTCTAGGAGAACCCTCTTACCATGAACCTCACCTTGAACTTCTTGATGCTACCATCTAAAGCATGCTTGATCTTGTAGAGCCACCTGGAATTCACAACTAACTTCCCCTTCAGTATCAACACTATATCCCAAACATTGTTCCTTGTAATAGAGGTGTACTCATTTGCCATGGAATCCCTCCATACCTATTCATTTGTCTCTTCCTCAAAAATGGAAGGCGCAACATCAATGATGCTACTCATAAGCACCATATAGTTTGGAAACTTCTTTGGAGGCATGTGCTCTCTGAATACACTCCTAGGAGCCTCACCAACATCCCTAAATGTCTGTAATAGCCACCTAGGTATCTTGAAAGAACTAGAAGGGGATAAATATTCCTCCCCACCTAAATTTTGAGTCGTTGTTTACTGTTGCTCATCCTTCGGATCTTGTTGCTACTCATCCTTTGTCATTGTTGATGACTCATGGGATTTCTTAGATGCCAAGTTATCCCTGAACTTAACATCTTTACTCATAATTGTCTTCCTCAGCACTAGAATGAATATCATGTAAGCCTTTGATGTCTCATTGTACCCCACAAATATACCCTTTTGTCTTGAAGGCTCTAGCTTTGTCCTCTTCTCCACATGCACATGGATGTAAACTCCTCAAATGTCTTATCTTTGTCTTCACTCCTCAAAAATCCTCCTTTGGAGTCTTGTCCCCTAATATCCTATGAGGACTTATGTTCTACACATATACTACCATGTCACATGCCTCTGCCCAAAGAAACATGGAAAACTCCTAGTCATGTATCATAGCTCTGGAAGAACCGATGATGGATCAATTCTTTCTCTCTGCAACCCCATTTCGTTGAGGGTTGTATGAGACTGTCATCTCCCTCTTGATATCTTCCTCCTTGCATAAATCCTTGAATTCATTGGAGGTGTAATCTCCCCCATTATCCAACCTCAAGAACTTGATCTTATTCCTTGTTTAGTTCTCCACCTGAGCTCTAAACTCTTCAAACTAACTGAAGACCTCATCCTTGGTCTTCATAAAGGATATTTAGTTTTTCCTGGAAAAGTCATTAATAAACAGCACATAGTATGATGATCCTTGCACTAATTCTATTGACATCATCCCACTCACATCTAAATGGATAATTTCCAATATCCCCTTGTACCTACTCTCACTGCTTCAAAAAGAAGCATTGTCATTCTTTCCAAGTGCACACCCTCTACACACTCCCTACTTCTCAATATTGGACTCTGGAAGACTTGTAACAATCCCCCTCATAATCGACAATGCCCTGTAATGTAGGTGTCATAAAATTATATGCCATATCTCACATAGGCTGTCACTATCGTGTACCAAGG
The DNA here is from genome assembly GCA_009831015.1 of Picea engelmannii. Taxonomy (NCBI): domain Eukaryota; kingdom Viridiplantae; phylum Streptophyta; class Pinopsida; order Pinales; family Pinaceae; genus Picea; species Picea engelmannii. Next base: position 75,880 of record ML787099.1, read on the forward strand.
CATGAACATGCTTTCTCTTCAACTTGTGTAAATTTCCCTCTCTAACCCCAAAAACCATTATTGTGTCTAGTATAGATTTCTCTAGATGTATGAGTACTTTCCATTTCTGAAAAGTAAAAGAAAAACCCCCATCCTCCATAGTTTATTATGAGAACAACTTATTCTTTAGTCCTGATACGTAAAGCACATCCTGGGCATCCAACAAACCTCCTGACTCAAGATGGAACATAATTGTTCCCTCTCCCTTCATTGCATACTTGGCATCATCACCAAGATTCACATGAACATATGTGTCCCTCTTTGTCTTATTTCTAAATAGCTCCCATTCTTCTGTCATATGATGATATGGATCACTATCCAAGAACCACACACTACTGGTAGTTGTGTTGGTAGAAAGGAAAGAAGCTAGTGAGAAATCCTTCTCAAACTTTGTTGCAAACTCATCTAGTTGTGTCTTTGTTGATGTTTTTCTCTACGTCTTTATTTTTCCCTTCTTCTTCTCTATACACTTATATGCATAATTCCCATTCTTATGGCATGAGAAGCACTTTAGTTTACTCAAGTCCTTCTTCTTCCCTAGCTATGATGATCCTCCATCATTGTTACCCTTCTTGTTGGAACTCTTTACTTTTCCCTTATTTTTATTACTGAAAAGAGACAAGTTCACATCACTACTTCCCTGTTTGTTGCTTTTAGACTCCTCCTGACTCTCTTCTTGGATGTAATCACCCCAAAGTCTCTACAAATTTGAGATATGTTTCCGAGAGCAGACTCCCTTGAAAAATGGTTCACGTGACTTGGGAATACCATTCAAGGCCACATTCATGAGCTATAAATCCTTTATTTTCTCCTCTATGGATAGTATACCTAAGTGATCATCATGAAATAGTTGGTAACATTGTCAGATCTAGACATATGCACATATTTGAGTTTATTTCTTAAGACCATATTCCTATTCATGTTAGTGCTATGAAATAAACCTACCAAGGAATCAAACATCTCTTCAACCATCTTCTTCTTAGATAAGTGAGGAATTAGATGATCCTTCACTGAATCCAAGATAAACCTCTCAACTTTGATCTCCTTCTTCTCATGAGCTGCCAAATCTATCACATCTATTGGTGGAACAATTACTTTGTCCACAAAATCCCAAAGGTCATACTTCTTTAACACCAAAGTCACTCTTACTTTCCAAGATAGGAAGTTGCATTCTCCATCCAATCTGTATTCAAATCTCAGATTTGTTTATGCCATCCTTTAGACCTGATAAACTACCCTGGAAATAACATGATGCTAAAATTTCCCCTATACTGACCTATACAAACTTCTGTGCACCTGTCACCACTGAAACCCATGTATGTATATGAATTTCCTTACCGAAACCCACATATGTACTCATTCATTCTTAGTGTAACTCGCTTATACATGACTATCTCTAAATAGATATATGTATGTATGAATATGTTCCTTATGCAACCTACATACAAGTCCATATGACTACAAAACCCTAGTTCTTCCTTAGTACTATTGTTTCCCTTAAATCCAATCCTTGATTTCTTCCTATTGGTTATAGATCTGCTAATATATCCTATAGATCTGATAGATTTTATATGCCCTGCTATCGATCTAAGATCTAGCTTCCTCTTAGAGAGCCTACTCTAATACAATGTTGAAATCCCTTACTCTTGCACCTAGGTATCGTGTTATCTAGTGATTTCCTTTCTACAAATCAAATTAGCAGCTCACAAAACAACATACACTTGCTGGAATATTCAACTCAAATAAAGATAATGGAAGCAATATTGGAAACCAAAAATATCAACCACAATACACAAAGATATTATTCCCATCAACCAAGCTTATCATTCAAATAACTTCAAATCTTAGAAGGTCTCATGTTCCTGCAAAAATGGCCCATAGAGAAATACAAAAAACTATGAACAATACCTACAAACCTTAGTATTTCCTTAAGAAAACACGTGTATGTGTGTTTGTCTCCACTAAGACCTGCATACACACATTCAAATACTGTACACAACTCCATATATTGCAATCATGTTATTGCAGCTCCAATCAGTTGAAACCCACTTGCAACTGCCCCTATTCTGTCTTCTCCCTAACTTGATCTCTATATGGAAGTCCTTCTCCACCTATCCAATATATCCTTGAATCACATTCCTTCATGATCCAACTCTCTCTGTATCAAAATTGTGTCTTCCTCCTTCACCCTATCCTTGCTTTTATAATATTGAGTTATGACCTAACCCTAATCTCCAAAGTGATTGACGGTTGAGATTACTTCTCAGCTCACTTGAGATCAATGGATATTATTTAATTCACTAATGTTAATTAAAACATTTCCTTAAATAAAACTCAACTCTCTAATAAAAGGGCTTTACTTTAATAATTCCTTTAATTAAATTAAAGTGTCAAGGTAGAAGGCTTTGGACGACTTCCACACATCTAGACACTTAGACTTGTGCGGAAATACATCTGTGATGCTACCAAACACCAAAACATACATTATTCTTCAAGTATGAATTAACCATAAAATCAATAAGGACTTAATGTGCCATACTTAACCTTCAACCCTAGCTAGTGTAGCCTTAAAAAATAGAGTGAATATCCCTAAACAGGAAATTACAACAACAAGTGTCCTTCAACAATGATTACATCAAGACAAGGGGAGGGTTTCACCTCAACCCTAAGGTCTTCCTATTGGAGAAAAATTTCTCTTCTTCAAATATTATACCAACATATGTTTACAAGTAATTTCTAGCCATCAAATCAATCCAAGAAAAAGAAATATGAAGAACCTCACATTGAAATTCCCCTTAAATTATTCCTCTCAAAATTCCTTCAACTAATCTTGAAGGTGAACTCATACACTTTCAACCATGCCTTTTTTTCCCATGAACCTCAGAGTATTTGTATCCTTCAACCTTAAATAAGTCCCAATTTAGGTACACCTCATGAAGGCCCCTAGAATTTGACAAGTCGACTTCAAAATCCATGTGGATAAATATATGATAGGCTACACATCTTGATGCATCATAAAATTGCTAGTGCACATTTTCCTCTCTCTAGATGGGCACACAACAATAAATAAACTTTTTTCTCCTATAAGTCACCTCTTATCACCCTCTTATAGTTATTTTTTTGCATTAGGTCAAGACTGGCCTAAGCATAACTTAAAGTTATGTTTTATTATGACTTTAGATCAAGGATGACCTAAACATTACTTAAATTTATATTTATTAGTTGACATATATTTATTTGGATCCCCTCCTACTAGGTCCAAACTCTCCATAACTTAATTTCAATTCCCAAGCTCATGTTTAAAGTGTGTTTGGCCTCTTTCTTTATTTGAATCCCCTTTTGAGGGCATATTTATGTTTTTAAGCAAAAAAGTAACATCCTTCTCAACCATATAGTGGATTGTTCCTCATTAATAACCTCATTTGACCATTCAAGTGCATCCATTTCCACATGAGATCAATCCAAGCAAGGGTGATCTTCTTCTAGCCTCCTTCCTCGCCACAAATCATGCTTTAGACCTCCTCCAATGTGGGACGTTTTTCTCTTTTTACCTTTGAGTGAATATAATGGGTCCATAATGCCACATGCAATATTTCCATGTGAAGAGTGTGCCTTCAAATATGTAGGAAAGGCCTTGAACAACATGCTCTTACCCCAACAAGGTGAAATATGCCTCTAAAAAATCTCCATCAACTTTTGACTTCCACTGAATTCCAAGGGTCTTCTACTATACTCAGTGAGAGAATAAAGGGTCCTGAAAATGAGAAATGAACCATGCCTTTTCAAGCAGTAAAACACTTCCTATCTGAGATATTATAAGATAATTTGAATTATATAATTTTCTCCCTATAGGCTTCCCAACTTGATTCACTTCTTCTATATAAGAACTCAAAAATCATGTAAATATTGATTGAATGCAATGCTTCATTGAATACACTTTTTCATGAATAATTGGTTGTTCTCTAAAATTTGGTAGTGATACTACTACAATAGGATTCTATAGCAACATTTGTTTTCATCACCACAACCCTTTTTTTCCATTTTTAATATTTTTTTCTTACGCACATCGAGATTTCAAGATGTGATTTTTGTGTTGAATTCACATCTAGTTTTCATTGAACCCACGACTCTAAAAAACATCAAAAAATGTTTTTTTTTTGTCTTATGTGGACTAGCATCACAGTATTTGAATTTTTGTGGTATTTTCACATCGCTAAAATTTGTCACATGTCATAGGAATAGTTTTTTTGTTTTGTTGCATTGAAGTATTGTATTATATGTAAATGTATAGCATATTATTAGCATCATATCAGTCTCAAAATAATATATTCAATAAAAAAATATGTTGTATGAAATTGTTGTCATATTTTCACAATTCTGACATCATTCTTCTAGGAAGTTCCAATTGATCATGATCAATATTGTAGTCTTCATAATGAAATGTGAAGAATCACGGAAGTAATTAGGAAAGAATTCATCCTCCCTATAACCCATCTCTTCTCTTCAAATTTTAGGCTAATACACTACATTGAAGGAGAAAAATGGCCACCATCAAGTAGTTGCTAATTAGAAATCATGTTGTCAACAATTATGGTAGTTGTCCCTCCAATGTGGGTTGTTATGCCAAATTGATTTACTCCCATTGTGATAGTCATGTTGTTTAATGTGGCTATTAGAACCATTATTATTACTTATGTAATGCACCAAAAAAAAGACATCAACAGGGACTTGAAAAGAAACTCATAAATGTAATACATAGCAAGAACCTTTAGTTTATCTAGAGATAAGTTCAAGGAGGTAGATGAGTCTAAAAACTAGGAAGAAGAAGAGAAAATGGTGGATAATGCAGTAATAGAAGAAGAGAACAATGGTAAAAATGATAGAAGAAAGTAAATTGAAAGCAGAGGCCATATAATTCATAATATTTCTATGGATAGAATTCTTCCCTATCAACTTATTTGATTAATTTGGTGGACTTGATAAGACATACTTAATGACATATCTAGAAATGTGGACTTCATTTTTCTTATGTTCACCTTTTTTTTGTTTTCACCGTCACATTTGGATTTATCACCACCCTTATTATCATCATCCCCTCCTCCCCTTTTTTTTTCTCCACCATACTTCTTCTCTTCGTCACTAAGATTAATAGTATTAAATAAAATGAAAAACATTTTCCTATAAACATCATCATCTCATCATATATTATTGGATAATGCATTATTTATTAGGATTTTGGACTTGTAAACAAAAAAGATAATTTCCTCCTTTGGTGGATAAAATGGTAGAAACATAGAAATTATGATACAAGTGAAAAAAATGAAAAATGCATTTCAACCAATGTATTGTTGAGCCTCTAAATTGACATCCAAACTACCCTATTATACTCCTCATCTATACCTTTTTGGCTTACCTAAGCTTGGATAAATGACAAAGAACACTACCATTAGCCATTGATGAGGTCATAAGGTAAAGTATAATTAATTCATGCATTTTTGTGGTTTATTGAGCTAGGAGACTAAATGTTTCATGTACTAATGTTTTAATTTTCCATGTGTAACCTTTGACCTCTAGATGATTCCATCCTTTCTGTACCAGCTCAGCCATCCGGTACTTATGCGCCAGATTGCCACTGTCTGAATCTGGTACCAAACGCACCTTCCATTCAGATCCAGTGCCGAACCATTCACTTTCGTGATCCAGTACCAACAACCATAGACTGTTCTAGTATGGTACCAACCACTTGTGCATTGTTCTGATCCGATACCATTTACCGAATCTCACCTGTCACGATCTAGTACCAATATAGGAAGCATAATATACCAAGTTTAGCTCTAGATCGTACCAAAGATAATTGTTGGATTTTTATTGAATCATTAAAGCTCTAGCAAGGTTATGATAAGCTTGTTTGTTTATTTCTTCATCCTCATACACTTTGTGTCATGAGGATGAAGCTTAAAATATGTAACCGAGTATATAAATTTGACAATTGACTAATTTGCTAAAGATTTCACTTCCTTGTGTTTCATGACTAAGACTATTTAAATAGTCATGACAAGGATGGTGGAGGTAGTAGAGAGTTAGTATAATCCAGCATGTGAAGCAGCGTTACATATTGTAGAACATATTCTGAGTTGAAGTTTAATAGAAGGATGTCATTTATTTCCATGTCTTGATCGTTTATGAATGAATGTGAGTTAAGTTGTTAGCATAGTTTAATTCTGTGTCTTGTAGTTTGGGTAAGAGTAATGTGTGGATTGAAAGAAAGCTTACTGTAAATTCCAGTCGTTGACCTATTGAAGCGGCAAGGGCCCACCACCTAACAAAGGTCAGCATCCTTATAGATTAGTGTTAGTAGTTGATTTCAATAGTATAAATGTTAGACTAGCTGAAGCTTTGACCCTTTCAGAGGATAGCAGTATAGTTCAGTTTAGGTTTCGATTGTTTAGAGATCTTTACTTACTCTATTTTGCATATGCTCTATTTCTATTTTTATGAATTTGATTTTGTTTCATGGACATGAATGTTGGCATCAGTAGTCAAACATAATTGATGGAGAACTAGTGAAGTTTACAACAGCACATTGTGAACCACAACATACTCAGTATATTGACTATTGAACTACCCATACTATGTCTCGATGATTGATGAGTGATGAGTGATGTGTGATTTCCCTTTCAGAAGCATGATTGCATAGTTAGCTTTCTGGGTCAGATAGCAGAGTTGATATGTCAAAAGAACTCCATCTCATACTTTCATGTGCCATAATGGAGTAGATAGCCTCTCTGTGAAAGACAACCATGTTTTGTTTTGCTAGTTTGCCTTATTTTCAGCATGCATAGTCTAGAATAGTTCTATACTCATGACATTAGAATTACCTTTCTTACTGGTGTCTTGAAACTCTGTTGATTACGAATCCTGGATTGATAATTAATGAGTGCATTATACTAAACATATAAGTAGAAAAACATGTACAATACAATACTACATTTCTAAAATACCTCCATCTATAAGGGATACCCTTTGGAAGTATCATATTAATAAATCCTAGAGGTTAGAAGAACAATTAGGCTTTTTCATCTTCATCAACTAGTATTATTGGATGCTTGGAAAAATAACCCAATTAAACCAAATTCCTTGCGATAATAATGGAGCCTTCCCAACCATGAAATGAAGGGGGGTAACACCATCTAACTAGATATCAACTTTGCAACCTTGGAGTAAAGATCCCAAATATAACACCTATAGGAATAGTTTTCACATATTTTATTTTTCAAAGCTACCCACTCATTTTTGTGGTTTCAAATTCCTTATAACCTTGTATCTATATTTTAATCACACAGTGTTCACATAATTATGTAACTAGTAGAAAAATCCTCTCTTCTTAAAACATTGATGATCATTGTTGTAGAGGCCTAAGAAATTTGAAAATATTAGTAATTAATCTCAATTACATACAACCTTTTATTTTGTATAGAGATAATATCCAAGAGGTATCTAGGCCATCACTTCCCTTCTTATCATCATCCCTTCTTCCCCTTTTTTTCTCCATCATCTTCTTTTCCCACCACCACCCTTCTTATCCCCACCACCACCACCTTCCTTGTTCTTCCCCCTTCTTTCTTGACCCCTTACTTCTCCCATTCCTAATTGTATTCATCCTTCTTATGTGGGATGTGTTGGAAATATGGCTACAACAGAGATGATGCAGATGATCAAGGTTGTCATTGATGGCAATCGATTGTTTGTGGAGAACAGAGGCAGGAACATAGAAGCTGAAACACAGACGTTGCAACACAAATGCGAACTGCTGAAACACAAGTGCTGAATCACAGATGCTGAAACGTAGATGCTGAAACACAAATGTTGAATCTCAGATGTTGAAACGTAGATGCTGAAACACAAATGCTGAATCACAGATGTTGAAACATAGATGCTGAAACACAAATACTGAATCACAGAGGCTGAAACGTAGATGCTAAAACGAATGTTGGAACACGACTGCTGGAACACGACTGTTGAAACACGACTGCTGGAACACGACTGCTGGAACACGACTGCTGGAACACGA